>JAQGAS010000150.1:0-91248 GCA_034686365.1 Pachymerium ferrugineum | reverse complement strand
GAACGAGGCGATTGTATGTTTGTCGACAAAGGAAGGCAATTAGAAAAGGCTGGTGCTATTGGAGGAATTGTGATTGGTAAACGCAATTATTTAAAAATAGAAATGAATGAGTAAACGTGGTATTCAATTTTAGATAACGTACCAAATACTAGCAGTCAAACTCTTCCAATGTTCGCGATGTCAGGCGACGGAAATAACGACATTTCAATTCCATTAGTATTTTTATTCTCAGGGGACGCTCAAATTCTGCTCAAAACTTATCAATCAGAACCAAATGTTGAAGTGACGTTAGCAGAAAGTGTAGAACCGCCTGAAAATAATGGTGGGTGAATTAGTAAAACAGATTGAGTAATTATATATTCATGGCACGTCATGTCAGGTGGACAAATGTGCGAGATTTCATCAGATTTGCAACAACCACTAGTTCCTGCAACGTTACAGGGTGAAGCACGTGAAATTGATGCCGAAAGCGAATCAAGTCAGATTGGTGACGAAATTAGTAATGACGATAAAGAAAAAACGGAAGAATCGTTTAACACTCCGTCATCCACTCAAGAAAGACACAATAAATACCTCAGCACGTTACAAA
This sequence comes from Pachymerium ferrugineum, assembly GCA_034686365.1. NCBI lineage: Eukaryota > Metazoa > Arthropoda > Chilopoda > Geophilomorpha > Geophilidae > Pachymerium > Pachymerium ferrugineum. The sequence continues at coordinate 90,659 of JAQGAS010000150.1, read as the reverse complement.
AATTAATAGAAACCGCTGTAGGAAATGAAAAGTCGATGGATCCAAATACGCAACAATTACTTGAACGCTTGGGAGAATTAATGAAACCGAAACAACCAACACCACCGAATTCAGAGAACGGACAAAATGATGATTCAAACCAAAAAGAGGAAGAGTTGGACACAAGTGAGCCAAATTATCCTCAGGAAACAGTTCAGTTAAAAAATAATGACAGTTATTTCAAAGAACAATCTGATATAAATTCCAACACTGAAGACGTTCACGACGAATTGTGATAAAAAGTGAATCAGCTAAAGTAAAGCGAAAATCTTGCCTTCAATCGTGATGTGGGCCTTTATTCATGACAATGTAATTACTCAGATAATCATGTCATCTGTTAAATTCCATCCCGTGTTTTAATAAGGAAAATTTGCAAAGTGTCCTCCCCGTTTTTTGACACAGCTGGAATTCTGTGCCAACGATTTATATCAATGTAAATGATCTCTCTCAAAAAATGCTGTAAATTTATTGCCGATAAAAATTGTGAGCTATAAATTGCTATCAACTATTTTTTTGTCTCTTCCAAAATCTTTTAACTTCATCGTGACCCGACCTGCTGACAATCATTACACGTTTTTGAGGATTTTCCCAGACGAGAACCCCCAAATCCTGGAAATTCAATTTTTTTAAAGTAAATGAATATCATTTCAATGATATTTTAAAAATTACTTGAGCATAATTCCTGAGGCACTCAAAATCTTCTTGTGAAAGGAACTGGCTGTAAAGTACACCTTCCGTGAATTGGAAGCGGTCCCGCTCAAGTTCCCATAGTTTTATTTGATCTGTGATTGTGGGTGGAATTACTGGATTCTAAAATATATGATAATAAAGGTGTTGAAACCGCAAAGATAAACAATTGTAACTGAAAAATGTCAGTGTCCCTATAAATGATACTACTAAATTTAATATTTTTGAAAGAAGAAAGCTTTTATAGTTAAAAATAATGAAATTAAACACTCCGACAGAAGTGGTAACTAATATGTAATCATAGTTGTGAATACTTCAACTTTAATACTTGTTTTAACGTTTCAGGATGAGCGTGAGTTTTAAGAAATGTGACAATCTGATCGGCTGTAATACCACTTCGTAGAGCTTGTCTAATACTTTCTCTTGTAATAATTCCAACGCACAAGTTTGGAAATCTGAAGTAAAAATACATTTAAAATTAAATCTGTAAAAACAAATAAAAAAAATTATTTATGACCTGTATAATAATTCACTAAATAAACCTAAAAGAGCTACTTGCAAATTTGAATCTGCAATAAAAAATATTACAATTTGAAATATTAAATCTAGACTTTAGAATAATTACCAGTGTAAGCATAAATTCGATAATTCGTTTCCACTGCTAAATAACCTTGGTTGCCGGCGTTTATATCGTACGACTGTAAACCGCCGGCTAAGTTAATTGCTAAACGAGTTGGGTAGAAACGCCCTGAACGTCTCTACAGAAACGTCAACTTAATAAAATTTGTTCCAATGAAATAATTTACTTATGTTACCTTTCTTTGATAGACTAGACCAAATTCTCTCAAGTGTTGAAGAAATACCAACATTGATTCACTCATTCCTTCAATACTGTAATTCTGAAATAAATTCGTATACATAAATATTTTTAAAAACATACGAAAACGAATGTATAAATTACTTTTCCAAGAGATGAGAAACTTAATTGGAAAACAAATGATAAACAGTCGACGAGATTTAAATTACGACTCTGAATTATTAAAATATTTAATCCTCTATTCAACTTAAATCACTTCAAAATAATACCGTACTTCAACTGTGTCCAGATATTGTAGCATAAAATACCACACTTGAGAGCATGTTCCCATTAATAAAAACTGGAAACCTTCAGACGTTATAGACGGAGAAGAACTGCCTTCTTCGCTAAAGAAAAAGAAAATGTGGAGAAAATATAATTTTACAAAAACAAAAAAATTGTCGGACTTACGACTTCATGAGACCAGCATGTATTAAAACAGAAGCTGTATCAGCACTGATACCTTCGTTAGTTTGTGATCCGACCATGTAGTGTAAAATGCACTAAAATTTAACCCAAAAAGTTTAGTTATAAACCTTTTATTTTATAAATCATAAACAACCTCCCATCGTTCCATAGCGTAATTATCCAAAAAAGGGATATCTCGTGCATGTTTATCAGGTTCTCGTGAAGGTACAGTCGACCAGGGTTTTCCTCTATATTATAAAGTGTAAGAATTATTTTGGTTGAATGGTGGAAACTGAATTATGACTTACCCTCCTAAAAGTGCGACTTTCACGTTTTTTCTAAAAGTGGCATTTAAATGCCATCCTGGTAAACCGCCTGGCATAGGAACTTCATTCCACAAATGAAGATTTTTTAAAGATTGAACGCTTTTCTGATGATCTCTGTCAAAGAGAAGTGAAATTTAATCAAAGTTGAAATTAAGTCAAAACATTTGATCTTACTTATTATACTGTGGGTTTACCCACGAAGTCACCACTGCCTGGGTTATTGGTTGTTCAACGAAAAGCATTCGCATAACATAATGACGGGCTAATTCCGGTAATTCCCTGTTCAAAACGAATTCAGCCAGGTAAAACATGAAGGTAACCGATTTGATTGATAAAAAAATGTATGTAAACTTATATGTTAGTACCTAAAGACAGCTAGACAAGTAGCTGGATAATTGTAGAGTTTGTCAAGAGTTGCTGGAGATAATGTTTTTAAATATTCATGTAAATCTTTGATTGAAATTCTACTTGACGTTGCGGTGGCTGCCATTTTTAAACAAGTACAAATCGGGTCATACTAAAATGCGGACCTTTTGCCGTAAAAGGTTCACATTTTAGTATGACCCATACAATCGAATTTATGTTGATTCTACAATTTTGGTTGAGTTAAGACTTAAAACTTTCAACTGAATAAGCTGAATTATAATATAGTTTATAAAAATATCACGATCGCTACCGTAGAAAATGCTTTTTTATTTATCCACTTGATGTCAGCACCAACACCGAAACAACAATGGTGGACGGCGATGAATACCGACGAGACTCTATTCTGGTTATATAGATCCTGCCGGCTAGAAATAACAACATTACCTAACTAACATGTGCTGAATGGGAGTGAAACCGTAAGTTGACTCGAAAATTATTCAGTTGAAATTTTATTGTTTAGGTATTTATTGACAATTTTACATCTTAGTTGTATATGAAGGCTGTGCAAATTTTTTAAATAATGGAATCTGAAACTTCGTTGGATATTTTATGTCATTTCAACAAACGATACCGTTTCAAATCAAACGAAAGTTGGACGTTACCTTCTCCCGACGAATTATGGGTAGAGGCAGATTGGACAGATGAAAAATTACTGGCTATGAAGGATAAATTAAACACCATCAAAAACCAGTTAAATGATAAAGAAAGGGGCCCCTGGAGTGATCACACACAGTCACTTAATCCCACAGGTATTTTTTTTCTTAAAAAAACTATAAAGTAATGAAACGTTTTTGCATTATATTTGTAGGTACAGTTGTATTCAACTTAAAACGCCGTTTTAAGCCCCAACTGTGCACTCAAGCATGGGCCAAATGTTTTGAAATTATGGCCAACTACGAAAAGTATTTTTTTTCTGAAATTTATACCAAAACATTAAACTCGATTCATCTATGTGAAGCACCGGGCGCATTTATTACGGCGTTGAATCATTTTATTTACTCAAGATGGCCTAAAAGAAAGAAATACGTGAGTACCAACGCAAGTTCTATGCTTAATATCTCGAATAATTCTGTCTTCTATACAATTTATAGTGGAAGTGGATCGCAACGACTTTGAATCCATATCACGAAGGAAACTCTCAGAGTTGTATGATAAACGACGACAGATTTCTTATTCACACAATACATAATTGGGAATTTGGTATGGATAATACAGGAGATATCATGAATAAACGTAATTTAGACAAGCTGGAATTTCGAGCTCGAGCGTTAGGAGAGATTTCATTGGTAAGTGCCATCTCTTTACTCTTTGAATAAATTTTTTTTAGGATATTACGTATTAAGATCACTGCGGACGGAAGCATAGGTTGTCATTCCAATCCATCAGAGCAGGAGGGTTTAGTATCACGGTTGCATTTTTGCGAAGCCATAACTGCCATACATTTACTCAAAGAGGGCGGGAATTTTGTTATAAAAATGTTTACTTTTTTTGAAAGTTGTTCAATTTCATTACTTTATTTAATCAACTGCGTTTTTAAGGAGGTAATATAATAACGGAAAATTAGGTATTAAATGATCTCATAAACTATTGATTTCAAAATAGGTTCATCTTTTTAAACCATCAACTAGCAAAGAAGGAAATTCAGAAGTTTATGTTATTTGTATTGGTTTAAGGAAAGAAGTAGTGACAGATTATTCGGAATGTTTTAAAAACATTTTTGGTAAAATTTTAGTAACCACAAAAAAATCTCTTCTCCAAATTTAATTATATTTTATTTCGGTTATAGATCCATTGTATCAGTCAAAGATTCTTTTACATCGGAAACACATCCCTGAAGACTTTATTCTACAAGTTTATGAGTCGTCCACATTTTTTATGGAAAAGCAAATCGACGTTATTAGACGTAATGTGTTTTTATTTGGAAAAATTGAGTCGAATTTACGACAATATTATGATGGTATTCAAAGTAAATGTTTATATTATTTTTTGAAACACTTTAATGTTGGTCATATTGATGAAAATCAAGTACTGGTTCCAAAGAAAAAAATGGTATACTCATTTATCAGTTTATTAATTAAACTTGCTTATATTTATCTGATTTCAGAGAACCAACTCTCCAGATCTATTTGTGAGAGATTTGCATATTACCTATAACGGTTTACTACTACGAAAAAGTATGAAACTAGGTGAAAAGTTTCAATTAATGGAAAAAGAACTTTTTGATCTCGTGCCGGAGGAATGGGATCTTGATAAAGAAGTTTTTAAAAATGTAATTACTTTATTTCATAGTTTCAATTAAATCACATACATATTTTTTTTTTTTTTTAGATTTCATTTACTAATCCAAAAGAAGTCAATTCGGAAAATTGTTTGCATCTGGACATGGAAATGTTAGTATTTGGAAAGCCATTTGCTAGTCTTCAAAGCAGTAGATTTACATGTCAGTCTTTAATAAACCTGTGGAATGAATTAATTGATGAAACAGGTTTTCAGGTGAAAAAGAGAATTATTTTTTAAAACTTTTTTTCAAACAATTTTTTTCTTCCAAATTTTAGATGAAATATGACAGCCAAATGGTTTCTAATATCGACGAATTAATCAATGAATGTTGTCTTCCCAAAGTTTGGATTCTGGATTTTTCTAAGTCAGAAAATTCAGATTTATCAAGCATCTATCAAGCACCGACGCAGGTTTTTAGTAGAAGTATTTTTTCGAAAAATAGACATTTAAATAGTTTTGTATTGAGATTAGAAAGTAATCAGCCTGATCAGTATTCTTAAAAAACAAAGTGCAAATGAAGTGACACTGGAAAAGCTCCTTTGGATTGAAGCACTTCTATTTATTGCAGAGGTTATTTTTTTATTAAAAACCAAGCTGTTGTATTCTTATGATTTTGTTTTCCATTACAGAACGTTGGGGCTGGTGATTACGTAATATTAGTTGCAGAAAATTTATTTACTCGATTTATCGTTGGGTGTTTTTACATTTTAATTAATCAATTTGAAGAGGTTTAGTTAGCAGAAACAAATTGGAGATTTTTGCTTACTTTTTGTAATTTCAGGTTCATATTAAACGATCAATTTCATTATCTCCTTTGGACCAAAGAGTGTTAATAACAGCGGGTAAATATCAACCAGGCTGGAAAGAACTTGGGGAGTTCCTTTCGTTAGTTAGGCAGACGTTAAAAACTGAGGAGAGAGACAATTGCAGCGTTTTGGAAATTATTCCTGTCCAACAACTGATCTGTACGTATTACAATCAGATAAAGACAATTGTCTGGAAAGATTTTGCTAAATTTGTTAGGGATTTTGCGACTTCAAAATTCCCCGAAGTTTTAACTTCAAATTTTTTTATTTGGACAAAATTGTCAATATGCAAGAAAGGAAGCGAATGAACGCTTTACTATTCTACAGTTGAATGGTTTTGTACCCTTGATTTTAGGCAGAACGCGTAAAGAAAACTATTGTGTTCGCATTACAAGACGTTTCCAGACATTTGTTGGAAGCTGACTTCATTCTTTCAGAGCGTTAATATTAGAATTCTTTTATAGGTGATGAAATATTCTATAAAACATTATATGAATTTAATAAAAAAAAGTTAAGTCAACAACTTTATTATTTATTCAAGCAGATTTGTAGTAAGTAAAATAAAAAGTAAATGTGATATGTTTTGATCGAATATATAAATTTTTTTAACGATTACATTACAGTAAGTGATACCATACAAAAATATTGTACAAATGTTATGATTATAAATTATTTTGAAATATTACTGCCAGTTAACTTTCATTTTCGTGCTTTCCGTTAGCTGGTTCTTTATTTTTTGGACGGTCATCAACAGAAAAGCTGCGAACATACGCCTGTAATTTTCGCACAGCATCAGTTGTTCGAACTCTCATTTTAAGTTTAGCAATGTCTGCTAAAGTGATTATCGGGCGCGGTTGACTCGTTCGTTTTTTCATTATAATTTCACTTATCACATCTTTTACTAGCTGCAGGCTGTCCGATGTGTTATATTCCATCAGTTTGGATAATCGATCAAATAATTGTGCTGAGTAATTGAAATTGAATAATGAATACGGGTCGTTAGGGTCGTCAAAAATAGAGAAATCAGCTGCCTTGAACTCTTCTGTCGTTTCCCGTTTCACTCCTTAAAAAAGGTAATGAAAAATTGTTCCGATTAAACTGCACTTCTAATTTATTTTTTTATTTTTTACCAGGTGCTTTGTAATCTCTGAACTTGTTGTTAGTGATAACAAAATGAAGAATTATTGGACAGTATGGATCAGTTGGATGTTTAAAAACGTAACATTCACGTATTTTTTTTTCTTTGGCATAAATACTGGCTTGATCTTTGATGGGTGGAAAATTTATACTGTTGCTCTCAGCCCATTTCTCAGCTAACAATATTTCCTGTAGGTATTGTAATTATGTGTTACTTAAGGTTTAAAAATCTAAATTGCATAAGATTACTTTAAAAGGTGGTGTACTGTCGCTAGGTCGTGCACTGAAATCGAAACTTAAGTACAATTCAACTCCTCGTTGCGGTCGAAGCAAGATTGGATAAGGAGAATTGAATGTCAACCCACTGTCAACCAAATATAATTTTTTAGCGTCTGTCGGGAGTGCTTCATGGTTGCCTTTGAAGTCAACGTCTAATGTAAAAACAGATTTTTTTTGATAAAAATATTACATAAATTTACTAATGTTTATTGTATAAATCTACCATCAGATGGTGTTGTAGGTGAAAACGGCGATATTGGACATAAGTAATTTAGACGAAGTCCTCGTAGTGGATTGTGAATCATCCCCGCTCTACCCGCGTAAGTGTCAAACCATGAAGTATGGAATAAATTCTTTATCATTGATTGCCATATGGACGTTTGTTCTTTTTGACGCTTTTCTTCAGCTGCTTTTTGCCTGATTAACAGTAGAAAAGTAGTTATAAGAATGTCTTAAACGGAAGATAAAGATTACTTACGGGGTTGAAGACTTAGGCATTGACACTTTTAAATTCATGTCTTCCTCCTCTGACTCTGATTCAGATTGATCTTCATCACCCACAATTTTAAAATCTTCTGCTTACAAAAATAAACACATTTAATATCCACTTTATTGTATTGAAAAATAACGATTCACTTAGGTAATTCATACATAAGTCTTCATGTAGCCATGTTTAAACAAACATTATTTTATTGTCAGTGGAGGATGTTTTTAATTTTATTCTCTAGTTCTAAAGAATTTTTGGAAGTTTGTAATATATTGAGCAAGCAAAGTATTAATAGCTGTTTGCGCAACTGTGTTTTGCTATGCTTGATTTTTATCCTTATATTTTCCAACCTAATCGGGGACAAGGTGTTGTAGCAAGTGCAAGAATTGTCATTACGCAAAGTTTCTAACAATTCATAATTAAGTTGGGAATTTACGACTTCCAAAAATAGAGGAAAGAAAATCCACTGACTCAATATTCTACTTGTTGCTCAAATGTCCTGTGGAAATACACAATCAAAGCAGCATGAACGGAATGCATGAATTAGTTTTATGGCCAATAATATTTAAATCGTTTTGATAAGAGCAAACCCTCCCCCTCCCCCCCTTACCAACTCAAATCTCATTTATGAAAGAATGGAACTTGGCAGATAGGTATTGTTTAAAGGTGAAAAGAAAGAAAGAAACATACCTAATTGTTTGTCAAGTTCACTCTCGTTGCAATCTTCATCTGTCTCTCGCATAATTTGAGCTAAATCTTTTCTTTTATTTTCTTGAGTCATCTGTTTGAAAAGAATACAAAAAGCGCTTCCCCAAACACCTAAAAGAAAATCCATGATGAGCACTTGTAATGGAAACGATATAAATACCTACGTCACTGTAATGTCACCTTGTAAATAATGTAAAGGAAATTCGGGGTATCTTTTAATAATTCTTCCCAAATATAACTTTGAACCAAAGTGATGAGTTCTCATAAAGGTCCCGTATTTAGCAATACCGACTTCGAAAGGCGAAAACTCAATCCACTCTTGATACACTTTTGCTGTGATGTTTTTCTTGACATGCAGACAAGTGTAAAACGGCAATGGAACGGAGCCGCTTTCAACTTTTTCACATTGATCACTTAAATTGCATTCTTTTCTCTGTAAAATTTTTATATTAGATAAGCTCATTCGTTAAGCATTGAATCATTTTACCCCTCTGAGCAACGTATCTCCAAGCAGATGACCAAAGAAATCAGTAAAGCTAACATGCTGACCACGTAGGTGTTTGCTGTAAATAGCTCCCATGTAACGATATAAACCTTGGGGAGTTACAAGACTTAATGGACTGTGGTTTATGCTTTCCTTAAGTTCATTCTGTAATTCCCCTGGAGATTTTGAGGGGAAATCCGGATGGGAATATAAAGTTGAGATAAACCTTTTAGAAAATATTGGTTATTAAAACTAGAATGCGCTAATGTTGTACGTTTAACTTACCATGCGGAACCAGATAATCCACTGACATAAGTTAAACAATCCAATAATCCTGTATTAGATAATGCCTTAAATACTCCACTTAAAGCTACCATTGCCCTAAATCCTCCTCCGGAACCAAGCAAACCAATGACAGGTACCTGAAAAACATTTGAGTCACGTCAATGCAAGTGAAACCAATACAGTATAAAACTTAAAATACTTCTTCCATTGTTTGTGGACCATGTTCTCCCAACAGTGTGCATAGTCCTTCATAAACCTTTTTTTTTCTCGTTTGAAGAAACAGCTTTTCTTCTTCACACAATGCTAAACTATATCTTAAATCTGGATTTTTGCTTTAGAAAAAGTAAAAGAATATTGTAAGTTCGTAGCAACTAAATTAAGATTTTGAAAGGCTTTACTCTGTTTTCAACTGGATGTTGAAGGAAATTTTTGAACCCTGAAATATAGGATAGATGTACAAGTTAGTTAAATGTGAGGGCTATAAGTGGATTATGTCTTGCACTTACATTGTCAAAAGTTATTGTAATATCTTTTTCTTGTCCATAAGAGATTTGCGTTATATCGAAATTTTTTACTCCGAGTGTTTCATCAATTGTGTAATTTGCATCTCGCAGTGTAATTTCTGCGCAGAAAGATAATAAGAAACAAAGTCACTATAAGATTTTAACTTTTGATTACCTAAATTATGTTTATTGGAATCCAAGTAAAATTCAAACGATTCTGTCCATATTGGATTTATTTCATTATTTATATAAGCAGTTCTTTTATGGCCTTGACCACTAGGTATGTCGTTTACGTAGAATACAACGTATGGGTCTGGAGTATCAACTAAAGAAAAGAAGTTTTTTTTTAATAATTTTGCAGTATTTTGCCATTTTAAAAAGGGCACTAACTAAAATCTTTTACGCCGCTTCCTTTAGTTATACCATGTCCCCTCACGTTAGAAATTTTGAGGATGTGGCAGGGATCAGGTGTGACCTGCATGTAAAATGTGTATTACATGAATATACGTTGTACTTGCAAACTTACTGAAGAGCGTTTTAGAAAAAAAATTTCCCAAATGAAATTACATTTATATGCAAGAAAAGACTTACCTCAAATATTTGGAAAGGATCAAAGCTGAAATAAGAAAGAAAAACCTGTTTTATCATCTATTAACAAACAAGGAAATATAAACAACACACTCTGCAAAGGAAATGTCTATTTAACTTAAATCGGCATTTTCTTTGGAATTTTAGCAGTTTACCCTTTCAACTCCAAATTAAGTTTTGACCCACGTTTTTCCAAAAGTCGTGCCCACATTTTGTACAATGGTGTGTAATTGACGGATGGAGATTTTTTCCGTCTGATAATAAAATTTTACATCACGTGACATAATCCTTTCCTCAGGTTATATTCTGAGAAAGAAATGACCCTGACCCAACTGCCGTGGACAGGTTTTGGAATTGCAATTAGTGAAAACTTTTTTTTTTTTTTCAAAATTTTATCAAATTTTAGTAAGCAAAACTGAAAATACTTTGATCAAGTATTTGTTTAATATTGAATGAATAATACACTACGACTTACCCATTTGGTTTTGGCGGAGAATGAATAGTCCTTCTAAAGTAGTCCATTTTTTTCTAAAGCAAGTAACTAAAATGAAAAAAGTTACAATAAGAACTTGTAAAAGAGCCTGATACTCTATTTAGTATTTACGGGAATGTAAGATAATTATCACAAAGATAAACGATGGAGTAACCATTTATTTTCTCTTGTCTTGCGCAATGTTAGTTTAGTTTACACGGGTTAAGTGTCTACAATTATTTTCATATTTCTTGGAAAAATGAGTTCTAGACATCATTACGTAGAAATGTATTTTGTGACTATGTAATCCCAAATTATTAGACGATTTATTATAAAGGAAAAGTGTTGCCATTTTAGTACCCATGCAATTATAGTTCTTGTACGACCTGTAATTGCAATTTACGATAAATGTTTTGATTTATGTTCATTACGACACTATTCAATTGTATTTTATCATTTATTATCTTTTTATCACGTGTGATTTATTACTTTAAAAGTTTCAGTCAAACGTTTTGGGAAAATAATTAAATTACCGGTTACTAACTGGAACAAGTTATTTTTAAATATTTGAAGAATTTATATTAGTATTATATAAAACTGTTTTATCTGCAGTAAACATCCTGACATCTGATTTATTAGTGATAAAAGCGTTTTTAGGAGACAGCTCATATTGCATTGTCTATTCTACACAATAACATTTTGCAATTCATCATTTAAAGACGATTCTCATTAATATAGGAGAAAGCATCTTAAAATTGAGGCTACATTTTTTTTTATATTAGAAATATTAACAGTTGTTGACAGAATAAGGAAACTAAACCATTTCCTGCATAATGGAAAATTCTTTCCCTACTTCAGACTTTAGAAAATTTTGATTGGCATATTAAATGAGCTTTTCAACCATAACACGAGACAATAGATAATTTTAGGTTCTGCAGACTATGTGTTGGCAAAATTATTAAAATTCATTTTCATGTAGTAGAGCTTCAATTTGTTTTTTTTTTGTTTATTTTTTTTAAATTTAACAAAAATAAATAACTTACCTAAATATCATAAAAGCATGTTGAGAGAATTTCTGTGTTGGCTGAGAATTAATCCACCGCTGTCGTTCCACAAGTTGTCAGTACTTTGTGATTAAAGGTCCGGAAAATCTTTGTCTGTAAGTGGTTGTTTCTGTAGCCACTCCTACTTGGTGACGTAATAAAAATTGGCTTGTTTGAAAAAATCCAGATTATGATTGACACCGGAATCAAATAAATAGGGATGTAATAAATCCGTGAAGTATTTTTCCTAAATATAAAAACAAAAAGAAAGTTTTACCCATTGTTTTTCTTCGACGCCATATATCAATACTTAATTAATTAATATAATTTTAGTATTTTTTAATGTTTTTATAAATAGTGTATAAAAGATTTCAATCTATTTTACATTTTTTTTTCAGTTTTAGGTAATGCAGGTAAGTAAGAGTTGTACATGAGTCACTTTTGAAAACTTTGACCCAGGATATTTTTAATTTTCTTTTTTTATTTTATTTATTTTCTTAGTTTGTTTTGTTTACTTTTGAATTAAACCCACAGTGTGAGAAATATTTGAGAGAAACTTCTGGTACAATCACTTTTCTAGAAAAATACCAGAAATAAAAAAATCTGCTTATCTTCTGTGAAGAAAGTATTTTTAGAATTGTGATTGAATACCGGACATTACAAATGATAAAATAAAATGACTTTTAAAATGGAATCTGAAAATAGGTGAAAAAATTTCTAACACAATTTAAAATTGGCGCCTGAGAAATTACAAACTAATATTTACAGGAAATGAACAAAAATATTTTTATTTTTAAAGACCGGGTCAAAACACGTTACGTAAAAAAAAAAAAAAAAAAAAATTATACTATCAAGTTCTACAACGGAAAGACCAACCCAGTCTACACCTTTTACTTACACAATTTTTTTTCCATTACTTGTCTACCTGATTGCACTGATTGATTCATTCATAGAAACAATTACAGCATAATCCGACTGACGTAATGAAAATCTAGTAAATCCCCAAACGTTATACGCTTAAGTAACTAACCTAAAGAATTACGAATACTCAATCATTGCTTGATTACATAATATTTTAAATATAGTTAAACAACTGGTTTATATAATAGAGATCGTATACTTTAATTATCCATCTGCAGTTCATTAATCTTCAAATTGTGTTTTCTATCTCTACACAACCTTCGTTTATCTCAGTTTTGAGGAAAAAAGTAGCTCGCGGCATATATGGAATAAGAGTTTTGTGAAACGTGACCACGTGACAATAGCGCGTCACTAATTGACTTAAACTAGACGTAAAATCCCAGCTCCAGATACATTATAAAAGTCGCCAGAAGAAATTCTCAGACCATTCGAAGGATTTGATTGTGGATGGTGCATTATTTTTTAGCATAATCTGCAACAAGGTCAGTGAATTTCCCATAACTGCAATTACAGCATGACTTGTGAGTACTGCCTCTTTGATTTATAGTGTTATTAATTTTGTAAACTTTTCCAAGATTTTAATTTCTGGTTTTTCTCTAAGGTTTTTGGAAATATCTTAATTTTTTTGTGTTGTTAATTGTATGCGAATCCGGTTTAATATCGTGTGAAGATGAGAAAACTTCAAATTCAGGTGATTTTTTTTTTACAATTTTTTTGGTTATTATTTTTGTGATAACAACGTTTTTTCAGATTTTAATCCATGCTGTTCATTTCCATGTGAAAATGGAGGCATTTGTATTACTAAAGGATTTGATGATTACCATTGCGATTGTACATCACTTGATTTCTACGGTCGAAACTGTGAAAATCGTAAGTATTTTTTAACATTACTTTCTTTAAAAAAAATAATCGCCGTCTCTGACCTTTTGTGACTCCATGCTCTAAGGCATAACTTTACTTTACTTTTTAATTTAAAAAAAAAAAAAAATTAAAATATCCTTAAGACTGAGGCTAAATATTAATGTGAGGCCCTGAGCACATGCCCAGTTTGCCAAAGGGAGAGACGGCACTGGGAAAAAAACTGAAGGCCAAAAACGATCATAAAAAGCTTAGTAAACAATTGGTATAAACAAGAATAAGTTGGCTATTAAAAAACTGTTTAGTCAAACGATTGTGTAACTTTCACACGTTTTATTTTTAATCTTTTTTACAGCAAAATTTTTCCGAAAAGTCGTCGATTGGATTCGACCATCCCGTGAAAATCTACAATATATAGCTACGCATTATTCATGGCTGTGGTGGATTTTGAATCGCATAAAACCTATGCATTCTTTTGTGATGAAGTATATTTATTTGTGTAAGTTCCAATTATCAACTTATCACTGACTTTAACTGATAAATTTAGACAGATTTGTTTGTTTATTAGTCAATAACACATCCCATCAGTTTAATTAATGACGTAACGTAACTAGAAACAATACACGTGGGAAATTAATTACAAATTAATTGATAATTTATGTTGCATGTTACCACCATTTTATTTTATTTAATGGCGAAGTTTAAAAAACATCACGCGCAATCTTAAATAATCCTTCCTGCTTTTTCAGCTCGAGCAAACATGATCGATTCTCCAGCAAGATATATATCAAGTCACGAATACATCACTTTGGATTCCCATTTCAATACAAGTTATTATGCTCGTTCACTGCCACCAGTTCCTAAAAATTGCCCAACCCCGATGGGAGTAACGGGGAAAAAAGAGTTGCCAGATATTGATTTTCTTATCAAGAAATTCTTTAATCGTAAAAAATTCATTCGCGATCCTTTCGGGACAAATTTGCTGTTTGCTTACTATGCTCAACATTTTACGCATCAATTTTTCCGAACTAATTGGCAAAAAGGACCAGGAATAACAGACGGGAGTGAAGGAGTAAGTCAATAATACATACATTTTTATATAAAAATTCATACTAAAATTTTTTAAAAATTATTTTAAAGGTTGATATGTCACATGTTTATGGAAGTGATTTGAAAACTCGAAGGCTCTTACGCAGCTTTAATGACGGAAAATTGAAATCGCAGATATTAAACGGGGAAGAATATCCTCCATATTTAAAAGACGCGCCAGTTCCTATGATTTACCCAGCAGAGACAGTTGAGAATCAAAAGTTTGCATTGGGTCATCCGTTTTATGGACTACTTCCTGGTTTATTTTTGTACGCCACTATTTGGTTACGAGAACACAATAGAGTTTGTGACGTATTACGTGCTGAACATCCGGAATGGGATGACGAACAGTTGTTTCAAACTGCCCGCCTTATTTTATTAGGTAAGAACGCTATGAATTTATAATTTAAGTACCTAATGAAATTAGAATTTTAAGAATTTACATTTTGTGCGTTCATTGAAAATTAAACCATATGTTTTTAAATGATTAAGCAATTGATAAATAGAGCTCCATCTCTTGACGCTTTGAGAAATCACTGCATGACTTTTGTACTTTAAAACTTTATTTTTTTTATTTATCTTTAGGTGAAACTTTGAAAATCACAATCGAAGATTACGTTCAACATTTAAGTCAATACAAGCTGAAACTCACATTTGAGCCTGAAATTTTAAGTAATCAGAAATTTCAATTTTCAAACCGCATTCGGGTAGAGTTCAATCATCTTTACCATTGGCATCCACTTTTTCCTGACAACTTGCAAGTTGCAAAAGAAAATTTCACTCTGATGAGCATGCTTTACAGAGTAGACCCTGTTTTAAATGTTGGCACTACCGAATTTGTCAAGTCTTTACTTGATCAACAAGCAGGAGCAGTAAGTTGACATTAATTCCTGTTAAATTGCTTTTTTTTTTGAAAAATTTTTGTTACAGCTTACAAGAAATAACCATGGACTTTTGCTGCAACCCATTTTGAAGAGTGTACTTCAGCACGGTCGGGATTTACGACTTCAATCATTTAACCAGTATAGAAAAAGATTTGGACTTGAACCTAAGAAATCGTTTTTTGATCTCACAAGTAAGAATTTCCGTTCTCGCTTCTTAAACAGGCATACACAATATGCAATCAAAGAATTACGTAATTGAATTTATCTTGTGTAAATTTTACCACTGCTTTATTTGCATACCAAAGTACTTTATTTACAAATTACATTCTAACTTTAGAAGTTCTTTTCACCTGACTAAACGAAAACGAAAATGTTTTGCCCTTGGGTGTAATCAAAGTGTACATTTCACTTTCCATGCAGGAAACAATTTTCACTTACTGACCTAAAAGAGGGGAGACTCACTTTGACCCAAAAACCGAGAACCTTTTTCTTAGAAAATATTCAAGTTTTGACCTAGAAAATAGAGACCCTTACGATTGGGGAAGCGACGTTGTCCCTGTTTGACCTAGTAAGAGTTGAGCCCCTCAGACTTTGACCTAGACATGACATGGGTTTACCCTGTTTCACCTGAATATCCACTCCCCACTTTCTCTTGAGGAAGTGCCTTTGGCCTAACTTTCCATTTCAATTTCAATTTTAGTCGTGTAAAAAAATTTTTATTAAAAAAAAAAAAAATAGAAAGAAATGAGATAGGGTCTGAATTAATTTTAAAAGGGAGTTTTCGCTTATTTGATGCAATGGTTTTTTTATTTTTATTTACGCACGTTACTTTTTAATTTATTTTTAGATGATCAGCAGATGGCCAGAGAATTGGAAGACGTTTATGGATCTGTTGATGCTGTTGAGTTGTATGTTGGCTTAGTACTGGAAGCACCTGGTTATTCCGTAACACCCCCTACGATGGTTGAAATTGGTGGTCCGTATTCAGTTAAAGGACTAATGTCTAATCCATTATGCAGTCCACTTTATTGGAAAGATTCCACGTTTGGTGGAGAAGTTGGATTTGAGATTGTAAAAACAGCGAGTTTGAAAAAATTGTTTTGTCAGAATCTGAATGGACAGTGCCCAGACGTTTCTTTCAAAATTCCTGATTATATAATCAATGAAAGAGAATTAGAAAAAGACGAATTGTAGTACTGGAACCATCTGGTGACATTTTTACAAATTAGTCTTTTCATAGTATTTATTACGTAAAGCAGTAAAAGAATGGTTCTGAAGTTTAAGAACTGTTTTATCATGTTACATGCTGTGCATGAACTATTTTTTTAAAATTTATGTATGGCATTTTAAATTTGTACACAGTATTACTTTTTAACATTTTATATTAATTTTTTAAATTATATTTTAACATGCTATTAAAGTTTTTATTAATTAATAAAATTTGTTATTTTCTTATTTTAAGTGCTCAGATTTTGGGTATCAAATATCAATTTTACCTTTAGAAAAAGTGTTATCATTTACGTAATTTACCTACTTTATCAAATTTGGGTCAAGGTAAATAGTCTGGGCTTTAATTTTTACCAAATAGAAATCTCAGCAGATTATTTGTTGATGTTTTATTAAATTGACTGCTAGGCTTAAACATTAACAAAAATTTGGGTCAAATTTACAAAAAATTTCGTTTACCATTTTCTTGCCCATGGCATGCCCCGAATTTTTTTCAAGAACCAATTTCCCTTTCGTTAAGGGTCAAAGTATTTTTTACACAAAAATTATTTATCGCACTTTAGCGTTAGCGATAAGGCAGTGGAGGTTTATTTGTAAACAACGTCAGTGCACTCATGCGCATTGAACTGCAACTTGCGATCCGTCAAATCCAACAATCCTTCATTCAAGAAGCAGTAGAGGGGAAGGAAACGCATTGTATTTGCGACAATTAAAATAAAATAAAACAAAAATTTCTCATTAGCGGAAAGAAATGAAAACAAAACATTAGCAAATTTTTGGAATGGGTAATCTTCTCATTTCCGCAATCTTATTGCTTTCCAAAAATAAAAACTTCAATAAAAACAAATTTAAAAATCTTTTACATCACTACCAATAGATGTCAGCTAAATCGAACCACGCCCTCTTTTCTAATTTTGCCACCAGAGTTCACTGTCCTACACAAACACATCAAACCAACCCATTATCCAAGTCGTTTCTGCAATTGACTGCAGTGAGTGAGAGTAATCGCCGTATCGTCATCTATTCCAACGATAAGAATACGATTTTTATACATAGTAACCAAATCTGAGCAAAATGTCCGAAGTTAACAACTGTAAACCGTCCCCAAAACGGCGACATACGACATCTTTACTGGAGGTTTGCGCCGAACGACCAGTCTTTATGTTGCGTGTGGGAGTTTGGTCAGTCGTCATCGCTTTCATTTTATTCGCACGCACAGCGGCGGCCGTTTGGCAAGGAACCATCGTCGCTTTAGCGACATATATTTTAAGTGGAGGATGGAAAATGTTGTATGTATATATAAGAACAGCACCTCGAGATCTCAAGTAAGTGCATTATAAATGATTAATTGATGCGAGGAAATGGATGTTGTGAGTTAAATGCGTTGGGCAAAAGTTGATTATTTTTGTTCTTTAGGTCAAGTATGCAGACTTGAGAAATGATAATTTAACTTCCGTTTAAGATAGTGATTGGGTCACTAGGGTGGAAAGGGAGATTAATTTCCCATTTTGCTCTATATGGTGATGAATGAAGTAAGAATTTAAAGAACTGCTCAAAGTAATAGATATTTCTCATTTCTTTCAAAAATAAACACTTACTCTTAAAGAAGTGTTTTCGTATTTGGCAAGATATGAGATGTAATTGCAGTAGATGAATGAAAAGTGAAGCAAATTCAATCAGCTTTCGTAGCAGAATTCGGGGAAACGAAAAATCATGCAAGTTAATGGCTTTGTATTATCAGTTTAACTGATATTTCCCCCAGGTACGATTGCACTTCACCTGTTAGGAATTAACTCATTTTCATTCATTAGACGTTTACGCTATATTTATCAAGCTTTAAATGAGCTTTTATGTCTGGTAGAAACCTTTCTTTAGCAACCAATATGCAGACTGTAAATCAAACTTGACCGTAAACATAGTAGGAACACGTACCCAGATTTCTCACAAGTGATAAAACAAGGGCCCTTTACTCTCAATAACACCTAATATCTAGTATATAAAAATTGGGAGTTTAATTGCAGTCAAAAATAAGTTGTTCATGTATTTGCCGTCTCTTTCCGACCCACCACTGACGAAAAACTCTTAACAAGCAGTCGGATTTTTTTCACGAGACTCAAAACTAAACGACCGCACTGATGCCAGTCCAAAGAAACACATGCTAAAGGCGGTATTATTGAGCAAAGACCTCTAAAGTCATTACCTGAGAAAAGTACCTCTACAAACATGAGGGATACTCATAATATAAAAGAACTTATGTAAGTTGAGCTTGTCTTAAACACAAGTCATTCATAAACAGTTGGCGTTCGACTTGTGTACTTGCAGCAACCTTGTGAAACATGTTTTTTTCGTTTGAGAGTAGAGTTCGGACACGGCATTCACACGTAACTGTCATTGCTATTGAATAATAGAAACCGGCTATTACTCACCCATGTTTAGCTTTGGTTATAATATTTTTGGCAACCCCCACTTGTGAACTCCTCATTTGGTTAGCGGCCAAAATTTATTACATAATGACCGTCATGCTATAGTCGTGAAAATTCTATAAATCATAAATTCGGCGCACATTTCCAAACCGCTCGCACGCCGATTATTTATAACTTTATAACATTTGTTTATATTTATATATACGTTATCAAAAATGAGGGGGAAAAAATTAGTCGTAATGATCAGATATAAAAGTGGCCTGATTTTTATTGACATCCAAAGTTTTGTTGATAAAAATTATTTGTCAGGAATATTCGCATGCGTTTTGAGTCATGTGATATGGTGGCGTGATGGGATGGAATTTGTCTCTGTCTATTGTGTAAATGTAACAAACAGGAAAAGAATATGATGTCATTTTTTTTTACTCAGCTGTTGAGGAGTAGATTTCACTGAACACTCGCATCCAATTAACTATAGAAATTATATTACACACATTCAAAATATAAAAAAATGGAAACAAAAACATTTTAATTTTAATGCTTATTTACAACTTATTTCTAAACGCGAAATACGTATTCAGTTTCCTAGATGTGGTTGGTTTTCTGTGTCTGCATCTGTTGTCATTATGTGAATTTATTTCCGTATTAGTAGCCTGACTTTTACTCGGAGTTTCCTTCTTCACGTGCAGCCCTATTTTTACTTTTTTCGATCAATAATTTTTTTTTTATGATTATGGTGGTTAATTACTTATTGAGAAGTCGACCCTAAAATTATTTGTTTGGAAAAATTGGGTGTTTTGTAATGGTTCATTTAACTTTTATTTTATCTTAATTGCGTTTTATAAATTCGGTTTATTCACGGATGTTAATTTGATATTAAAATAACTTTAAGAGTTTGTTTTCTTGTTTTTTCTCAAAAAATTCCAAGTTTGAGAACGTTCAAGTTTCAATACATTTTTTCACACTTTATTTTTGGATTATCCTATTGCTATTCTTCTACAATATATAAAGAAAATAATAAAAATACTGATGGTGAATAGGTAATTCAAGAAACGGAAAATAAAAGTTGATGTGGTTACTGTACATATCAGCGATTTTTTTTTTTTTTTTTGCTTCAACTAAAACACTTAATTTCATAATGGTTAATGGCTTAAGGAACCTGAAGTTTCTGCTTGATTTTTCCTTGAAGTGACGTCAATTTGCCTTTTGCATGCTTAAAAGCCATGATTCTAACTATATGCAACAAGGAAGTTCAAAATGCTAAAGAAAATTACTATCCAACAGTTGCTTAAGGATAAACGTCTGTAGAAATTGTTTTTATTTCCCACTCATTCTTGCAATTGTGGATTCTAGATGTAGCGTTTGACGCAGTTGCTACCTGACCTGAAAGCTTAAAATAAAATTCAACTTGCAACAAGTGGTCGCTAATAATAATTAGCGTTATATCAACTTATAAACGTACATAACCATATTATAGTGACCCAACAAACGAGTCCAAGCAAAAACTCGGAACTAGAAATTCATTTATTTGCTAATCTGTCACTTTAAGACTTGAGTATTATTAACTGTTCAGTGTTTGCTATATAAGTTGGTTTAGTCTACTTCCTGTTAAATAAACACACCTTCTGAAGTTTAAACATCTTAAATCAAAAAAAAAGGGGGAAAGAATAGTTTGATACGAGTTCCATTTCGGGAAATACTTAATCATTTTGTAAATGAATATTGTGTAACTTATCTGATAAGTCTGTCTGGGACGACAGACTGTTAAAAAAATCCATAGGGTATTATTTGTTCATATTTGAAAAGCTCAAAGGGTAAAACTCAACTCGGTTTCAGGTTAAAACCGATTCCAAATGGCAACAGGAAACCTCAAAAACGTCCACTGATTTTAACATGAACTGGATCAATGCCAAAATTCAGTTTCTCGGATTAAAATTTTATTATTTTACAAGATTTCTAAGGATAAAAAAAACAACTTTCTTTTTCTCTGCTCGCATAATTTCTTCTCACTTTCATGCAAAAGGGGAATTGCGTTCCTCGCCCAAAATTTCCCCCAAAAAGTACAAGTGATTTCGACAGTACGCCCTAGTTTAGAGGTACACCTCAGAGCGTGCATCAGGTTAGATACAAATGTGGGTCAGTCAGAACATTGACCTACACCTGCAGGGAAAAATATGAACGCCTGGACAAATTTCACTGACGATTCTTTTATTTTCCTTTCTAAAGTTGACAACAGGATGAGACATTCAAGTGAAGATTGCTCTTATTCAAATGTTTTTGAACCCAGGAAATCGTTCAAGAAAGTTTCTTTTGTTCTTAACTTTAATAAATATTGAAATAGGGAAATGATTTTTGGAGAATTTTTTTTTCAGTAACTTTTTTATTGTAAAGGAACGTTGACTTTCATTTGAGGAAAGAAAGTGAATTTATTGTAGGTAGTAAAAAATTATTTGAAATAAGGAAATGGCTTGTAGTTGTTCTATAACTTATATAAAAATTCACCGGGAATGGAATATAAGAATATACGTATTAGTTGATTTGTAAAATATGTAATACCAACACAGATTGGAATCATTTCCTCGCATGGTTAAAATGAAGGATAAATAATTCAAATATGTAATTAGGTTTTCATTTATTTCCAGGGGATTATTTCGTTTCGTAGAATTGAAATGGTACATCAAAAAATGTAACCGATCAAATGCAACAGTCACATCAGAGTTTGCAGAAAATGTGAGAAAATATCCGGATAAAAGTTGTTTCATATACGAAGATAGAATATGGACTTTCAAAGAGGTAACTGACCCAAAAAACTTGAAAAGTTGAACTTGTTATATTCAGTGAAACAAAACCAGTTGGGAGAAGTTCTACCTTAACACGGAAACCTATTTTTGTTTTTTTTTATTTTGTGTGATAAGAAAGACAAAAGGACAAACGTGTAGTAATTTCTTTATTGATTAATGTCTGAGAGTTTTGTAACTCGACCGTGACAGTCAATAGGAATTAAATGAATGTTAGCAGCTGATAACACTGCAAGAATAGAAGCAATGTTTGTGGACATCTAGGCCAATTCAGAAAGCAATAGTTGTCTTGGAACATTGGATATTAGGAAGTTTTAGAGATAAAAATCGAGAAAAAAAGTCCAGTTCAGCAACTACATAATATTTTAATGGTTATTGTGTGTCTTTAAGCGTAAGCCAATCCCAGTTCTGCGTAGGTCGCATTCCAGATATTGTAATACGTAAACAACAAGCCATAAAGCACCCATTAAGATACTCTATTCCATTTGTCGTATGAGATTGTAAAATTGAGTTTTTTTGTTAACTATAGCAAGTGTTTTGCTTCGTGACTAGGTGGACGAATTTTCAAATCGAGTGGCAAACGTCTTCATAAATGCTGGATACAGAAAAGGAGATGTTGTGGCGCTTATGATGGAGTCATGCCCGGAATTTGTTGGTATTTGGTTAGGTTTAGCGAAGATTGGTGTTTGTAGTGCACTTATCAACTACAATCTTCGACAGAAGCCTTTAATTCATTGCATAACTGTTTCAAAAGCTAAAGCATTGATTTTTGGAAAGGATTTTATTGATGGTAAGTTTTAATAAACGATTTTTGTTGTGTAATAATAATTTTTTTTTGTTATTTTTAGTTATTAAAGAAGTTCAAGGGCCATTGAATCATGATTTTAAATATTACTGCTTTGGAGATTTTGATGCTAATGGTATTAAAGCGCAACCTCTGAGTAAGATGATGAAGGAGTCTTCAGTGATGCCACCGCCATTGGTGTTTTGTAACCAAACAGGTGAGATTATATATTGATTTTAGTACGACTCTTATAATATTGCATTTTTTTGGGTATTACAATAATTGCCTTTCGTTAATATTTTTATTATCGTCATAAATACAATTTTAATGATAATTTGTCTACAATATCTAAATGAGTTTTGACTTATAAGCTACATTTTTCCTACTAATAACCTTCTTAGAACAAATATTGATCAGATACGATCAATAACAAACTCAACAATAAAGGAAAAAGAGTTTAAGGCGGAAAAAATCTAATAATCGTGATCGTTCATTACCTCTTCACAGACAAACTTGTGTACATTTATACATCTGGCACAACTGGTCTCCCCAAACCAGCTATTATTCACCATGCAAGGTAAGGCAAGTAAACGCCGAAAGCTTAACTTTAGATCATATTTTGATATTTTCTAGATATATCTTCACAGCTGGAGGAATTAAAATTATGATGCATGTTCGTTTCAACGATGTAGTTTATACACCTTTACCTCTTTATCATTCAGCGGGTGGAATGTTGGGAATTGGCCAGGCGTTACTCTTTGGAAGCACTGTTGTCATTAGAAATAAATTTTCGGCGAGTAAATATTGGGATGACTGTATCAAATATAAATGCACGGTAAACATGGTTTGCAAATACAACGATAAGCTCAATATATAGAAAATTGTTTCGAAATCTTAAAACTATAAGGAAGTGAATTTTAACCTCCAATTTTTATCATGAAATGGAAATGAAAAATTGGAATTAATAAATCTTACTCAGCCAATTTAAAGAACTCAGAAATCATTAGTACCAGTGTTTTAACATCGATTCTAAGAACCAAATTATTATTTTGAACTAGTTTATATAGTAATAATAAATGTATATAGAAATGATAAATGAAATAGAAAGCCTATACATTTTCCAGTTCTGTGAAGCAGAAACCCCCAATTTTCGTGCAGTAGGGAAGTAGAGCAAATCTGTTCCTACACGACAAATTTCTCTTAATATTCAATACAGCCTTTAATCCTCGTTTAACAAATATTACCAATGAGAGACTATTTCGACATTAAGCTGATTATCAATTTTCAAAATATTGATGCTCAAAAATATCTTTAAAGTCTTAAAACTAATTTCGTTTTTATTTGCTTTCACAGGTGGCTCAATACATTGGGGAAATTTGCCGCTACTTATTAGCTGTACCACCCAAAGCTTCAGACTGTGAACACAAAATTCGACTTATATTTGGCAATGGTTTGCGCCCACAAATTTGGAAGGATTTTGTTGAACGTTTTCGCGTTAAAGAGATCGGAGAATTTTATGGATCTACTGAGGGAAATGCTAATATTGGTTTGTTCAAACACGACTTTTTAACCTAGTTTAAAACAACTTGTGTTTGAATTTTTTTAGTCAACATTGACAATAGAATGAATGCCATTGGGTTCGTTTCTCGAATTGCACCATGGGCGTATCCAGTTACGTTAATTAAGATTGATGAACACACTAACGAACCTGTCAGAGATAAGCACGGGCTATGTATACAATGTAAACCAGGTAACTAACTTTTTCATTTAACAAATTTTTGGAATCTTAAAACTTCAAAAAAAATTTTAGGTGAACCGGGAGAATTCGTTGGGAAAATAATAAATTCCGATCCAGTTCGAGATTTCTCTGGTTATGTAAATAGAGGAGCGACCGAGAAGAAAATTGTTCATAATGTTTTTCGGAAAGGCGATACAGCGTTTTTATCTGGTAACAAACGATATTTTTTTTAATGAAGTTTTGTATCTGATGTCAAAGTATATTGTTTTAAGGTGATTTGCTTGTTATGGATGATTTTGGATACATTTACTTCAAAGATAGATTAGGAGACACTTTCAGATGGCGAGGCGAAAATGTGAGCACCATAGAAGTGGAAGGCGTTATTATTAATACAATAGGACTAAAGGAGTGCACTGTGTATGGTGTTGAAGTGCCTGGTAAATTCATGTTTGTATTATATCTTTATAAACATTTATTCAATTTTTATTCCAGGTTGTGAAGGTCGAGCTGGAATGGCAGCAATTTTAGATCAGGATGATTCACTTGACTTAAAAACTCTTGCTGACGGCATGAATAAATCGTTGCCTGCTTATGCACGACCTTTATTTGTGCGAATTGTGAGGGAAATAGATTTAACAGGTAAATAACAAAGGATTATAGAATAATTTGTATGAGGAAAAATAGTAAATATAATACAGTTTAAATTAGGGATAATGTGATTGAATTTTAGAATAATGTATATCATAGTAAAGTCACGTGCAGCTTTAAAACTGCAAAAATATATAATAATGTCAGATAGCGTTAAAATTATCCTTAGTTCAGGCTTCAAATTAAACATGTGCGTGAGGGTTAAATTTTTTTAAGCTTCAAAGTTCAAGGTTTATTTGCCATGAAACATTTTTTAAAACTTTTTCCAAGAATTTAGATGGCTTAGATTAAGAGATAATAAATTTATTGACCAAAGCGCCCGAAAGATGAACACACTCTTGTTTGATGTGTTTGTCAACAGGTTTTTTTCTAATCAATGACTCAAATTGGTTTGTAACTTTATCTGATTGTAATTTAATTTTTTTAAGGTACCTACAAATTACGTAAAGTCGATTTCCAGAAAGAAGGTTTCGATCCCGCGGTTATTAAAAAAGACAAACTTTTTTACTTGAATACAAAATCAGGACAATATGAAATACTCGATAACGAAGTTTTTGAAAAAATAAGTAATGGAAAAATTCGACTGTGATGAGAACCTGTGCTGTTAAGTGAGCAATCGACAAATAAGTTGGTTATGAATGTGTACAGTTTTCTTTTAGGTTTTGAAAGTGAAGGAAAAGAATTCTATGAAGAGCCTGTTTTAATAAAAACAGTGACTCCCACACAGTGAACATGTTTCCCGACATAATTGATTTTTCAAAGGAAAAAAGAGAAACTTGTTAAACAAGTTATGGCTATTATTATCCATGACTAATTTTCAGTTTAGTGTGCTTGAAATGAATGATATATATATATATATATATACGATATATAAAATGTACATTCCAAAGATTGAGTTTTTGTTGTGTGCGCGTTTTGTATGTTAGATTTTATTTAGACTACCACGTTGTACCATGTGTAACACATTACACACTAAAAAAAATGAAAATTACTATTTTCATAGGGAACAATTCGGGATTATTTTGAAACCATTTATCTGTAGAAAGTGTGCAATGAAGAAATGCTAAGCTTTATCTTTATACTTTTTTCCACGTGTTTTAGCCAATTTACGAATTTCTGAGCTGACTTTTTTTTATTTTATGTGTTCTTAGAGTATCAAATATAACTCGTCATAATTTTTTGTTTGACTATGCGATGGTAATTTTATTGTCCACACTGTTTACAAATATTTAAATTTTCATTTGTTGCAATAATTATTCTTATAAAACTCAACATTTAAGTTGTGTATAGATTGTAAAATTTGTTTCTATTAAAAATTGAAATTATGAAATTTCACATGTTCTATAAATGAAATTATTCAAATGTCATTTTCGTTCGTTGTTATGAGGATGAAAGGAGGTTGGATATAAAGGAAAGTTTTTTATCAACAAGGAAATATTTTGAAATGTCCCATTTATTCAATTGTCTTAATTTCTATCATTGTGTAGTGTCTTTTTATCAGCCGAAGTGCCTTAAACAAACAATAAGACGCTATTGTCCATTCACAAAAATTTAATATTTATTGTAGAATGTTAGTTCAATGTGGTATTAATCAATGTGGTTGATTAATTTTCCGAAAATTGATTTAACCCCGTTTGTAATTCCCCGCTTGTATAATCATTTCCTTTTTTAGGTTAGGAAATACTATTTCGAATTTTGATATTTCCTTGTTTATTTGTTTCACGTTCACTGCTTATTAATCGTATTAAATTGACCAAGATAAGTTTACAAAATTACCCAACTCATTTTTTTCATCTCCACTATTAACTCACTGTCTAAAAAAATAAAATGACCATATGAAATCCGTATAAAATAGTTTATTGTGAAAATGAATGATTAATACATTCAATTTCACCACAGAAACTTCCACCTCATTCGAAATCATATATTTCATAACATTGCAGTGTTTATACTCATTATTTACGAACATACAGATAACCAGAGGGCAAAACGTACACTCGGTGACGTCACACTAACTTGGGTCACCATTATTTTTAGCCGATGACGTTAATGAGATGGCGGCGACATCTGATGTTCATTTTTAAAATAATATCAACAAATACCCCAAGAAAACAACGGACGGCGTGGACGACTCTGCTCACATTACATTTACTTGAGATCGGGTGTCGATGCTCCCAGATACATAGACAAATCTTGTATGGTTGACGATACTAATTTAGCCGGAATCGTATTCTTTTGCAGGCGTTTGTACGCTTCCCATCGATGACAACCGCCAAAAGCGTAATAATAATTGCCTCCTTCTCGTCCTGTAATCCATAGAACATCAACGGGGGGCACCGTGTGAATCTGTTCATCATTCTAAAAACAACAGTGCGCTTAATATTAACGTTTTAACTGCTTTCCTTAACTCACCTTAATTGTGGCCATTAAGCTCTGAACTTTAGCCTCATCCAACTGTGAAGGAATGGGTCGTATTACGATATTCATTGGAATGTTATGAACAGTATTGATAGTGTTTGTGTGAATACTCGTTGACATTTTCATAAGTTGAACCAGTGTTAAAAAACAGCCGTAACGAAAACTGTAGCACCTCCTCGCAGGTAAGAAACTCATGTACTTGCCTAATCGCATTATTTGTAATCAGCGACGTTAAAGCCACTAGTCACGTGCTTTGCGATGCCTTGTAAATCAGTCGAAATCAGTGATTTTTTTTTTCGGTGATAAAAATAAGTATTTAGGGCACGCAGATTGAGGTTAAAGTTAGTATTTAATTTTTTTTTCTGAGGAAATTCTTTGAATCGTGTTTATGGGCTGTCATTGTGGGATTCGCGATTGTTTGTGACGTAATAAAAGAATAACTTATGAGTTTTGTTATTAGTGGAGAAAGATAGTACGCGGAGCCTGAAATTTAATATTTTTAGCCCTATCTAAGTAAAAATTCACATACGCTACATGTGATTTCAGGAACAGAATTTTGCGATTGTACCTCAGGCGCGCATACACGGTTCCCTGACGACACCAAGCGAAAACAAAGCAGACGACATTAACCCGATTTAACCTTGCGCAACGTTTAAAACACCAAATTTAGCCCACGTCTAATCTCCTTCACTCCACTGACTCCACATGTAACTCTCACCAACGCGTTAGTGAACCCACATAACCACCAATGTTAATGCTTGTCTCTGTAAAACCTCACGTCATTTTTCGACGCAGAAAAAAAAAACAAATCTAAATTTGCATTTCCTTTGCCCTTCATTCTCATTCCCCCGCCATGTGTAGCGAGCATTTTACTCCGTGTGGGATGCGAAATGTGCACGTGGGTGTCATCAAGTGAAACGCCCTTGGTCAGGGTGGGTTACTCACGTCATAATACGTAAAATATGTTGATGCTTTTTTTGGTCTGCAAAATAAGACGAGAAAATGTTTGTTTATTTACAGCCTGAAAACAGGAATGAACACTAGAGGTCATATTTAACCCACAGCAAATGGCAGGTCAAGTGTACGGAGAATTGACTAGGTACCAAAAAGAGGTTTTTTTTTTTTCTTATTATTTATTTTCTTTCTTTCTCTTTTTCTTTCTTTCTTCGTTTTATAAAATATTCTTCAAATGTAAACAACTTTTACTTTTGACCCATTAAGTTGTTTTTGCGTGGGTTGCGTTTGACACAGGTGACTGTAGTGGCCAGGTGAGGGCAAATAAATGCAAGGCAAGTGGGTAGAATGGAACGTACGTAGGCGAGAGTTGAGTTGAGAGCGTGGGAGCGCGTCAAGATGTGATTTTTGTTTAAAGTCATTTCGTTGTTTTAAGGCGATTTAACGTGTTGGTTTCGGGTTTTTTCAAGGGATTTACATGTTATATGGAGTTTTTGTGCGAAGAAAAGTAACTATATTCAAGCAGATATGCTACCAGGACTGTTTCATAAACTTGGCTTATTTCCATCGAAATCTCAAAGTAAGTTTGCACTGCGTATATTGTTTTTTTTTTTTTTTTTCAACTTTTTGATTTTGTTTGCAGTTCACGAAATGTTGCATTGTGCAAGTAATTACTCGGATCGGTCTTCTGCTGATTGTTTGTCGTTTGGAGAGTTTTGCGTTTTTTCAACAGAGTTGAAAAATTATTATGAGAATCCGTAGGAATTTTTATTTCTTGTCTTGATTTTATTCTAAACTTGAAATTTTACAGAACGAGTTTGTTAAGAATGTAAATTTTTATTTTTTCTTTAAACTCTCTGCATTACCAAAATTTTAAAATTTAAAAAATTTGAATTTTTAATTGAAATTACAATTTTTGTTTAGTATTTTGAATTGAAAAAATGTGAAGGTAAAATGAAGTTAAATTTAATCTCTGCTTAAATTTATAATTATTTAGCGTTATTTTATGTCCTGGAGTTTTGATCACTATTTTTAATTACAGGACACCAAGACCAGTTCCGCTTTCAAAAATGAAAGAACAAAACGGTACTGGAGGAAAACACCTCAATACAGAAACAAGTAAGTAAAAAAATGAAATTTAAACACTTAACCTTATTACATTACACTTAATTACAGAATCAGCACTGAAATACGACGTATTCTTAGGCGGCTCCTGTAACCCCACCACCTGGCGACAAAATGTTGCCATTCCACTCTTAAAAAAATGGGGCATTACTTATTACAATCCGGTAGATTTTTTAAAATTCCAAACACAATTTTGTAAACAACAAAAAATGTTTCACATTTTTAGCAAGTTGGACACTGGAAACCTGAATTAATCGAATTGGAAAATCAAGCTAAACAAAATGCAGAAGTATTATTTTTTGTAATTGATAACCAAACACGGTCCGTAGCTTCCATCGTTGAGGCAGCACACATAGCAGGTATTTTATTATTAATAATAATAAACACAGAGATGAATGTAAAACAACATCTATGTAGCTTGTCACAGAAAACTGATTGTGGTTATAAAAAGTTATCGGGCATGGCAAAGTCTTGGTGCCGAAACCTTGTGTGATGAGTGAGTATGTTTACAAAACAAAAATTAAATTGAATTAAAATTGAAACCTGTGTTACAGTGAATTTGAAGATTTAAGTCATGGTCAGGCTATTCTGCAAGACTTAGTAGAGAGGCAGGGCATCCCTGTATTCGATGATATTCTAGCAGCCTTGGAGTGCACTGCACGTCTCCTGCGGGATGGGTTGTGGCCACAGGACCTTACTTTAGAGGACAAAGCGCAACCTGTTTGTAAAGCCCACGTCCAGTTGGGAGACAAACTTATGTAAATGAAATATTAGTTTTTCTTACCAAATACAGTATTTTAATTGTGCCTTATTTGATGTAGAAAAATTCAAGAAGCTTTTAATGCATTGGATACAAGTAACTCCGGCTTACTTAGTTTAAATGACGTATGTTGAAAATTTAAAGTGGTTTAATTGAATATTTAAATTAATTTGGAACATAGGTGAAAATGGCATTCCGTATTATAACTAATTGTGACCTGACGTCGGAAGATTTGGACGCCATCGTTCAAACAAAATCAGAAGTATCAAAAGGCGATATGAAAAGTGAAGATATTACTGTAACATTCGATCAGTTTTGTTGCATCGTTACTGAATTTAAAAATAAGGTTGTATTACATATTTATACTTTTAAACTTAAAAAAAATTAATTTTTTAAAAATGTATCTGTTATTCAAGAGATCAAATGGGCGTCCCATCTTTAAATCTATAATTATTAAAACAGCCAGCATATTAAGTGTAGTAGTTTTACCAATTTTTAAAGTTTTAGGTAAATTTATCTTTTATAATACAAGACAAAAATAAAAAGTTATTTCCATTTTAGATTGGTTCGTGCCACGAAGAAAAGCACGTCTTCCAAGCCATCAACATGACGCGTATTTGGGCGGTAGCTGTAATGGCAGTACTTGGCGAGAAGACATCGCCATTCCTGCATTACGGAAAACGGGATTAACTTATTTCAATCCCCAAATTACTCCCTGTAATGATAGACTTATACCCATCGAGGCGACAGCTATTGACAATTGTCGAGTTTTATTATTTGTTATCGCTAAAACAAGCCGATCCATCTCAGACATGGCAATTGTAATTATAAAAGCAATCTAATAGTAATTGAAAAAAGATATTTACGGTATTTTATTTTTCAGGCTGCTCATTATATTGGTCTAAATTGTAAAGTTGTTCTTTGCATACAGTATTTCAAGAAATATGAAACTTTGAATTCCAAAAAGCAGGTAAATTATTGTACATTTTATAAACTTCACACATTGAATTGATTTTTCTATTTTAGCTGTCTGACCAGGCAGTTAAGGACTACAATAGAGGTCGGACATATTTAGCGGATTTAGCCAATAGAGAAAATATCCCAGTGTTCGAAGAAATTGAGGAAGCAGTGCAATGTGTTGCGGATAAATGCAAATCAAGCTCTTGAGGTATAGACTTTGAAACTGAACACGGGACCACATGTTTAGTGCAACTACGAGTATTTTATTATGGTTTAACAAGTTTTGTACCCGTACGCAGCTTAAAACCAATTTTCTACCTCTTCAGTTTCTTTTAAAAACTTTCTTAATGAAGAGTCTCATATTTTCGTCACTTTGAATTTTTTTTTTTATGTAATTGCATGATATTCACAAACTCCCTTCCCGGAATATTAAACATCCCATAAGGCCTAGAGATTTAAAATGTTTTTGATACTTTTTTCAAACACTTTATGGATTTGCCAATGTTATAAACTTAATTTTATTTTAAAGTTTCCGTCATACATTTTTTTTTCACAAAATTACTCAGCAGCAGCCTCCGCGTCCAACTTCTTAAGATAAGAAGCCTTTTTCTGAGCAATACGATTCCTTCTTTCAGCTAGCGACATCTTCGCACGGTTCCAGCTACAAAGAAAATAAAAAAGGTACGTTATTAGAATGTTTTTTCAAGTGTAAAATGGTAATCAAATACCGTTTCTTGACCATCTTGCTACGATCTTTAGCAACTGGCTTATGTTCTGGATCAGCTCGTATAGCTGCATGTGCGTCTTTATAAATCTTTTCCATCTGCATATGCACAAGGTTAAATTACTTTTAGTTATTTTACGTTATAACACTCATTACAGCATCAGCCTGGATTCCCAATTTAATGTATCGGGAAAATTGTTTCTTATAGGCAGTTTCATCCTCTTCCAACAAGTGTTTCATGTAATCAGCTACGTGTTGTCCGAAGATGTGTTTACGATGCACATCGGGATGGAACTCTTTGCTTTCGCTATCGTAGCCAGGGAATCGTTTATTGCTATTCGAAAAAGTTGAAAATGATCACAACTGGGCGAAACTATTGTAAGTTTGTGTTTAAGTGTTAACCTATGTGGAATGTCGATTCCACCATCAACCGCCCCTTTCATAGCTCCGAACACACGGGCTCCGGTAGTGGTTCGAGCCAAGCCAACATCCAAATACGCGCGGAAAGCTCCTGGTTTTCCATCAACGTCTTCAACATTGTACTCCTCACCAGTAACTTCTTCACAGCCAGCGTAGGTTTCATCTAATTTCAACTTCTTAAGAAGCTGAAAATAAATAAAAATTAGTTACGGCTGCAATTTAATGAACTGTACTATTACTTACACGTCGAGCTAGGAGAAGTCCGGTGCAATAAGCAGCAGCGTAGTTAGTTAAACCAACTTTGATTCCATAACGCGTGAGTTCATGGGCATAAGCAGCACAAACTATAACATCTCCTTCGATACGGGCATAGGCAATCTAAAAATACAGAATTTAAATTCCATTTTGCCATATGTATTGAACGGGGTCAGTTTTAGTATATATACTTACCTGGCAAATAATATCCGTATTGGTAGTGCGGACGATCATACGATACTTCGGAGTGTTGTACTTATTCTTATCCTGGACTACTAAACGTTTGCGAGCATAGTAGTCAGTTTTTCCCTCTGAAAAAAAAGTAGTTATCAGCCAGGATCAATCGGTTTTTAA
This sequence comes from Pachymerium ferrugineum, assembly GCA_034686365.1. NCBI lineage: Eukaryota > Metazoa > Arthropoda > Chilopoda > Geophilomorpha > Geophilidae > Pachymerium > Pachymerium ferrugineum. The sequence goes on along the minus strand of JAQGAS010000150.1, from coordinate 57,505 downwards.
ATTTTAGTCTTACCTCGCCTCCTCTTGAATTTGACTTGAAAGCGCTTGAAGTAGGACTTATTTTTCACTACTTTCACGAATCCCTACAATATTAAAAACTTTTGTAAACTTTTTCGCCGCCATGTAATGCCACACATCTGCTTTGGCACTGGACTATCTTTCTTAATCCAAAGTTTTAGTCAGCCATCGGATAGTTTTTTATTGCAATTTGCTTTTTCTTGAGCAAATGCTACTCAATTTAACAAATTTTAAACCATTTCTTACCATATTTTTCGAGTAGAAGAATTCTTTTGTTAGCGGCACTCGCAGACCAGCTAATACCAAGTCGCCAACATGAGGGCAGAAACCGGAACCAGTAATACGTCATCATCATCACAGGAAATTCTTTCCGTATTCACGAAGCAAAATTTTGGGAAGATTCGTGCCTACTTAAAAATTTGGTTAGAATAATTGAATGAATTTAAAAGTAATTTTTCAATATTTAAAATCGACATTATTGCGAATAAGCTATGTCTATTAATGAGTGCCTTACTCTCCAAAAAATTTGTTAATCCGGTTTCATTTTTTAAAATCTTAGAATCGGATTTTAAATAACTATAAATTTTTCGTTTTAATTTTAGTTCGAAATCCCAAATTAAAGCGAACTGCAAGAGAGAAAATTTTCGAAAGCGGAAATGAATTTCGGGAAATATTCGATGACGTCATGGCTTCCCTCATTTGCATAATAAATTCAAAGGAAAAGCTTCTCGTTGTTCGCCATTTTGGATAAAAATTTTTGGTTCACACCATCGAACCATCCATTAAAATCTACCGCCATCCGACTTTAAATTTAAGTCAAAACAAGTCAATTACTTTCTTGAAACATCACCCAATCGAACGGACCGAGGTAAGTCGTTCTCTTAACGAGCAAAAATATTGAAAAACTTAAAAGAAAAAAAGGGGCATCTCATCTTCAACAGTCAACCTACAGTTGTGAATTTCCCTGGTTATGAACAAAGCGTTGTTGACTATTTGAAAGAGATTCTCTGTTGTGCGTCTTTACATTTTTCCCGTTTCATCCGCAAAAAAATTTAAAGCAACAAAATTAACCGAGCCAAAACATAACCAACGAAAAAAACCTTGATCGACCTTTACAAAAACAACGGTAAATAATTTTCGAGTTTCTTTTGTGAGTTGTTAATTAAAAATCAACGATAGCGATGCTTAATTTTTATTTTTCGTTTGCTTATAATAAATTGGTTATATTGTGAAATTAGTTGGATTTTGAGGGGAAAGGTCAGGCGCCATGAATCAGATCTCTAGGGTTAACAAATGTAGGTTTATTCGTTATATTTGTAGTCATAATGGCAATTTAGACAGGTTTTTACTTGTTTTCCATTTATTTTTGAACTTGGGATCATTTCGGGAATGTTATTTTTATAATTTATTACGTAAATACTGATCCTTTTTTCAATCTTTGTGTATATTTTCTTTTTTTTCTCTTATGTGCAGTGAAAACGGGCCGTTCTCCGGGTACTGCGTAGCAAACAACTCAATGACTGCTCCTGGCCAGCATGTCCACATTTTCGGGGATAGCTTCAAAGGGGGAGAAAGGAAAGTCAAAGTTTTCGTCACTCGATATAAATAATTTGTATAAAGGAAAGAGTATCGAAGCCCCGAAAACATCATGTAAGATGAAAAGATTATTTAAAAATTAAATAGTGTTTAAAACATTTTATTTTTCTGTTTAGTACCTCAAAAACATGGCCTCCAAAGCCTTGGTAAAGTGGCGGGATTTCGCCGTATGCCACCACCAGCTAATCTCCCTAGTTTGAAAAGTGAAAACAGCGGTAACGATCCTAATATAAGTTTGGTTCCTAGCGGTGGTTCAGGATGGGGTACCTCAAGCAAAGACAAACCGAAATCAACCGAAGAAAGCAATCAGCAGCAGTCACAGTCATTACCATCATCTTCACAGTCGCAGGCGCCAACAACACAGAAGGTAAAATATAATGCAAATTTTATCACAACATTTTGCGAAAGAAACAGAATAAAATAACCGTATTTGACAAAGAAAAGAATCAAAACAATTTTGTGTTTAAGTTACTCTAACATTTAAAAATGAAAAATGTCAAAATTTTCAAGATTTTTTCCAGCTTTCTTTTGCAAAACTGAATTTTTTAAAGCTATTTTGTAAATTTTGAGATGTTTTACTAATTAAAATGAAATTGTTTTATATTTGAAAAATAGCAGCAGCAACCTCCAACAAATACAGTAGCCAATGCAAACGCAGGAGCAGCAGGGAAATCGTGGAGCAGTGTAACTTCAAGCCACGTGGATGGTGGTCAAGGAGCCAGCTTCTTAGGCCATCAGTCGCCATTTTTTCATCAGGAATTCCCCAAGTTAGCTGGTGGCGATGTACCAACAGACGACAGCCAGAAGTCCAACACAGATTTTCAATATGGACCAGGACCAAGTTTACGCCCCCAAAGTATTTTCCTTTTAAAATTAAACCAATCAGAAATGTTATTATTAAAAAACTTTATTTAGACGAAGGAACCTGGAGCCAAGGAGGCGGCAGAGGAATCGCGGGACAACTACCAAGTTCGGGTACAAACCAGGCACAACCTGGTGGTACAGTTACCACTCCCAGTGTAAATGGGCAACAGACTCCTCAACCGAACGATCCTCAATCTCGGCCCACACCCCCCTTGGGCCAGCAGGGAGCTACACAGCTGCCCGGGGCCCAGGCCGGCCCTGGTGGACCGATCTCAGGTCCTGCTCCAGGGCATGTAATGAGTGGCCCAATGATGTCTGGTGTTCCTTCGCCACATCAATTCAGAGGAATGATTCCTTATGTAAATTCATTTCTCATTAAAAAGTAAAACTTGAAAGTAACAAAAAATTTCTTTTCCAGATGTACGGAAGAAATTTTCACAGTGGTTATCCGCCAAATTATACAGGCATTCAAGGGCCTCCACCGAGACCTCCATATCCGTATCCTGAGGGAAGGTATAGTTTTTATTTTTAGCTTTGTTTTTACCTGTAAAAATAAATAACTATTTTTAGGTACAGACCTTCTTTACGTCAAGTTGATGACGATTCTTATCAAAGGCCTCAAGCCATAATAACGGAAGCAGAACTTAAAGAGTTTGAAATTTCTACCGATTCCCCACACGAAGAGTGGGCGACGGTGAAAGAAGATGTGGATTATAAGTAATTAAATATTATATTCAAAATAAATTATGTCGATTAATTGTGAACATTTTGTAGTGCCAAGCTTGTGTTCAGCGACGAAGAAGATTCTCCTCCCCCGCCTCAAAAGAAAGAATTCAGGTAACTTACATGCACACAAAAATTTTAATTATTTAACTTAAAATGATGATAAACGAAAGTAAGCAGACATTTCATGGTGACAGATCACTTCATCACCCACCTATAGCTGATATTAAATGACAACTACTTAAGCAAAAGTAATAAAGACTCCCGCCTACTAAATTCTCTACATTGTTTTCAGGGAAGAAGAGAGAGAGAACCAACGCCGCAATCACGAACAAGCTAAAGTGGAAAGAGAAAGAACGCGTAGTGAACGTTCTCGTGAAGATAATAGTAAAGAAGTGGAACGAGAACCTGAAAGATGTGATACATACGATCGACCACGGGTAAAAATTAATTAGAAAAAGTTTCTTTTGAGTATTTAAATTTTTTTTTGCTTAGGAAACTGATGCGGCGAATAGAAAAAATTGGAGTGAAACGCAACGGCAGCCAGCTGCAGCAACGCAGCAACAACGGCCACAGATCGCTGCTAATCCGGAGAATCAACAGCGACAATGGCAACAACAACACGCACCATTCGAATTTCATGGACCTCCGCCAGGATCGTATCCTCCCCCCCCTTCTCATATGCGGATTGGTCCTACACCAAATCAACAAGTTGGTGGTTTTTTTTGTTTTGTTGTAAAGATGTATTTTGTAAATGTTTTTATTTTCAAAAATATTTTAGGCATCATACTCACAAAGCCGACCTCAAATGGCCGACATAGATGAAGATGAAGTCTGGCGTCAACGCCGGAAACAACAATCTAACGAAATGAATTTAGCCGTTGAACGTGCCCGTCAGAGGCGTGAAGAAGAGGAGAAGCGATACGAACAAAGTAAAGCAGCCGCTAATGAGAAATTGAAGGCATTAGACGAAAAAATTGCAAAAGCGGCAGCTGCAGAGGACAAAGATGAAAAGGAAATCGTTCCTCCGCCCACTGTTACGCCCTCTGAACCGGAAAATAGTCGATCGCGGACGAGTAGTGAAAGCCGGGAAGAGAAACCGCCGAGCAGAGACGGTAGAGAACGAGAAAGGGGTGTTGAAAGAGAAAAGGAATCGCATAGGAGCCAGTCTTTCCAAGTATTTTTTTATTATAATTTTTTAAACTGTTTACTAGAGTTGGATATTTTAGGGCGGATCAACCACGGAAGGAGGAGTGGGAGGAAGCGCTGGTGGGACTGGGGGGAGCAGCAGTGGAGGTGTTGGTCAATATTTTTCTCGACAATTTCAACAACGACTTCCCCCAAGATTTTTGAGACAGCAACAACAACAGCAGCAACAAGAAATGTTGCGACAGCAGCAGCAACAGCAGCAACCACAACAGCAACAACAGCAACAACAACAACAGCCGCAGCAGCCACCACCACAACAACAACAACAACAACAACAGCAACAGCAGCCACAACAACTGCAACAACAATTCCATAGGCAGCAAGTAACCGCAACGCCAACGACAGTGGCTGGGCCCACGACCGCGTCTGCAAAAGGGCCACCGATTGGTGGTCAACCACCTACTTTAGGAATCAATTTTGATCCCAGATGGGGCAATATGCCTCAGGCTCCTCCGCCACAGTACATCGGACAAATGCAAGCACCCCCGTACACAGCTGAAATGTGGCGGAGGGGACCGCCTCCTTATTATGAACAGGGTTCTGAGTTTTCTCGTGGTTACGATCAAAGACCTGTCGAGTTCGATAGAACTAAAGAAAATAAAGAAGATATAAGAAGTTATGAGGCGACACATTCCTCTGAGTACGATAAAAGGTGAAGTTTTTTTCCTTAGGTCAAAAGACGCAAAACTAATGATTTTTCAATACTTTATAATAGGGAATTTGAAACTCGTGATTATAGATATAATGAACGGAGTAAACTGTACGATGATCGCCGTGTAATGAGAGGTTCGAGAGAAGACTTATCACGGTCTAAAGATTTCGATCAGAGACAGTCTGTAAGAAAACACTAGCATTTTTGTAAATTCTTGTCGGATAACTATTATTTGATTTTAGACTCCTGGGCCCCGCGATTCGTTTGAGGACGGTGGCGACGGTCGTAATTCAAGAGGGGCAAAAGAAAGACCTCACAGGCCCGACAGCCGGGATAGTCGAGGCAGTAAAGAGTCTTTTAAAGACGAAAGATCGGAAGGGTTTCGATCGGAAGAACGAAATCTATTATTGGATCGTGAGAGAAAAACGAGTTCTGGGAGCTCGACTCGCGATGAACGAGAACGGGACCGAGGAAGAGATCGTAGTAATGAACAACCGATTTGTTGGGGAGACACGCCATACCCGAAGGAAACGCGGGAGAGATGCAAGTTTTTTTTTTTTTTTTAGCGGTTACGTAATTTGACTTTATTAATGTTTTGTTTTTACTTACAGGGCGTAGTCATCCACCACCAATTCCTCCGCAGCAACAAATTGATATTAGCAACAAAAAAACACTCACTCCATTACGTCGTTCTACCTCGTCGATGTCTGCATCGTCTAGTGCATCTGAACGAAAAATGGACGCTGCCAAAGATCTTAAATCGGAGAAAACGATTTTCGTTGAAAAGAAATTTGATAAGGAAGAGGAGAAGGATACAAAGAAAGATGTAAAACTACAAAAAAATCAGACTCCGACACCGAAAGAAATTAAAGAAAAGAAAAAAGATGTAGATAAACAACAGTCTCATCTAGACGTGAAACTTGAGTTGTCAAAAAATGAGGCTGAAAAGACAGTGAAGAGCGACGTTGATCTCAGAAAAGACGACAAATCAAAGGGACCTGGATCGAGGAGGAGGGATGATGACAGGAATCGTAGGCGAGAAGACAGAGGGACACCACGGTCTCGCGGTCGCGGGAAATTTGAGTCTGCGCGCGGGAGGGGCCGTGGAAACTTTGCGATGAACGTTCGTGGTAGAGGCGGACGATCAGAATTTCGCCGGCGAGGTGAAAGAGGGCCGAGGTTTGGCCGTCAGAAGGATGACTGGGGAGAGAGCGAAGGGTCGGATGTTGAAGAGAAACCGCCACGCCTGAGAACAAGAGACGAAGATAGCGATATGAGTTTTGATGAAGTGTCGGCTTCGACGAATGAATCGATGCCGAGCGACAAGCAACAAATCCAAAGCAAACAGCAGCAACAACAACAACATAACAGTAATAACAATCAAAGAATACAAAAAATTATAGATAGAGATGATAAGAAAGATACGAAAAAAGACATACACGAGAGTATGATGCTGGAAAACGAGAAGTTGAAAAATGATTTAAAAGGGAAAAACGGCGGTGGGTTTTCACCGCGAGGAGAGCCGTCAAGAAGAGGCCGAGGAAGAGGCTTTCGCTCACGTGACAGCAACCGTCGAATGACGAGTAGTAATTATGGCCCACCACCGTCCAAAGCCGCGTTTGGGTCGGAGAAGCCGAGATTAGATGAAATAAAGCGAGAGATTCACGAAGAGCCAAAGAAAGATGAGAAGGATAATAATAGAGAGAGTAAAACTAATGAAGTTGTTGTCGCTGTTAAAGAAACTATGAATGCTCCACCGATTAATAAAGAAAATAACGGTAATAAGTTTGATGGCAGCCAAAGAAAAAACAATAACCGGTTCGATAAAATGCCGCCCAGGTTTCAGAGAAACCGACGATATGAAATGTTAGAACCGTATCGCGGCGGAAGAGGGGGCAGAGGCGGCCGAGGTCGCGGTGGGAACTCGCGGGGAGGTAATTCTAATAAGCGACCGCAGCTGTCGAAACAAAACTCTTCCGACGTTGGGAATAATGAAGAATGGGAAACTGCTTCAGAAAGCAGCGATTTGGCCGATAGGAGGGAGAAGAAAGATTCGAGAGGAGATGCAAAACCAGAATCGAAACATTCGAAGAAAAGTTTCTCCAGTCAGCGACCAGATCACCAAAATAGGAGGCCAGATTTTGGGGATAGAAGAGGCGGGACGAAAAAAGACTCGCCCAAAGATGGTGTTGATAAAAGAATGAATAATCAACGTACCAATTTCGGATCGAATAGGAATAATCGGGCACCGCCACCAAAAAATCTGCGGAATAATAATACTGAGACGTTGTTGTTTCGTGTGGACGAGATAGAATTGAATGACGTGACCAGAGTTCAACAGGCTTTAACCGAAATATCTACCAGGTTGGGGTTTGTGCGTTGACAATTTTTTTTTCGGATAGAACATGCACATTTATTTCTTTTCAACAAATGTTTGCAAAATTTTGGTCTGTGTTGATACAAATAGATAAATTATTTTTTGGTTTTTTTTTTAAAAATAAAATTGGCTTTTTTGATGTGCATGTTTTATTTCTGTAATGAGCGAAAAGAAAAACATACATAAAAATAGAGATTATTATTATTAATAGACTTTTTTATTTTTTACAGAAAAGTAAATGGTAAAAAACCCACAGAAGTAACGGACATTACAAAACTCTCTAAAGTAGATAAAGACAAGAACAATGCCTTAGATGGAATTGATTTGAATAATTATGCCAGTAAGTTTTAACTTTGTGTACCAAAAGAAGAAATATAGAGAAAAAATTCTTGTTTAAAATGATGTAACATTTTAAATCAATCTGTCAATCCATTGATCGAATGAAATGAAAATATTTTTCCTTAAAAATCTGAGTTTTTCTTCTTTTCTTTATAATGCTCTTATTAATTGTTGAAGTTTAATCGGCTGAAAATTGTTTTTCTTCTACATGCAAAGGTGTGGTAATAGTGGATGACCAGCCTGAAGTATCTGTCGACGATCCGGCATACATTTTTGAAACGAACGACGGATTTCAAGAAGTGATGTCAAAAAAAGCTCAAAAGGAAAGGCAAAAAGCGATGATAGAGGCGGAAATTAAGAAACAAAATCAGAACAAGAAAGAGGTAATTAACAATAACCTTAATTTATCTTTTGTCCGTAATTATTTATCTTTTTTTTAATTAAAGGATAAAAACAAAAGCAAAAATAATCGGTCTGAACGAGCTCGACCCAGTAAATTGCCGCCTCGCCTTGCTAAGCAGAGAGAGAACAACCGATTGAATCAAACAAAGTCGCAGCTGGCGATAACCGAGAGTATCACGGATCTTAACAGTAACACAAAAACGGTTGTGTCATCCGCCACTACTAAAGGTAAAATTCTTTTTTCAAGTGATTATGCACTCTCAACTTATTTTTATTCCAGAAACCACACCAGCACCGCCACCAATCGTTAATGCCTGGGACAAACCAATTACTTCGACTTTGCGAACGCAGTCACCGACCAATGCTCACTTAACGGAAGTGTCTGCTATTAATTCCAAGTCAAGTAGCTTTGATCGAAGCGAGAATCACGACAGTGGAATCGAAATTAGTGATCAACCGCCTTCAACTACTTCGTCTCAGAGAAGTTCTCCCAGCAACGATTGTAAATTATTTACTAAAGGGTCGCCGGTATGTGGCAACAATGCCACATTGCCTGAACCGACTGCGGTAACCGAAACAAATAAATTGATTTAATAGAATCGTTTAATTAAATCTTTCTGTTGCTATCTGTAGGCAATTGATCAGACTGGCGATATGAAATCTCCAGTTACAACTATAGTATTTGAAAATAAAAATTTAAAAATGGAAGCTGCATCAATAGCGAAAACAAAATTTGTGTCACAACCAAAACCGATTGATTCAAAGCTTGAAAAGGAAAAGATTGTCGAAAATGAATCTGAACTCGGTTCTATTGTGATAGATGAAACGATTGCTACCTCATATCATAAGGTAGGGAAGAAAAGTAAATGCGAACAGAATGTTTAATAAAGTATATATTTTTTCGTTTAAAGACTGAAGAAGCAGTGAGTGAAATTAAGTTAGACTTCACATTCGAATCCGATCTGACCCGTCTAACAGAAGAAAAAATTTCTCGAGCAGTCACCAAACCTGTTTCCATGCCGCGACCCATTCAAATGCAGGCTCAGTCAACTGTTGGTTTCCAATCGCCTATTTCACCATCGGCCGCTGAACTTAATTTGAAAATCGCGTCAGTGAAAAAGGTTAATCCGAGTCTTATTAAAAATTATTTCCTATTTATTAATTAAAACCTTTATTATTTTAAAAGGTTTGGGAGAGTGCCATGCCAACAGTCTTGGAGCATCCGGTAGGAACTGTTAACGAAGAACCAACAAACTTGACAACAGCCAACGCGGGTGCTTTCAATACTTTCACGTCGACAGTCGATCAGTTGCCCGAAACAAACACTCCGAACGACCCGAATCCACCACCGACCGTAGAAAACACCATTCCGACCGAAACTGTGCCGGATTTTAAATCTGCATCACCGATGCAACAAAATTTCTATTCCACTTCGACCACCACCGCAATCTCCGTAACTAAAACGATTGAACAGACCAATGTTTGCAAAGTCAAACCTCAACAGCAACAACAAATGCCTCTGCAACAACAGCAACAACAGCCGCTTCAGCAGCAGCAATATCATCATGCATCAATTACCACGACAACTAATCAACAACCTATTAGTCCAGTCAATGCTATTAATAATTTTCACACCTTGAATCAATCAACTAATCAAATAGGGCTACAAAATTTGTCAAGTCCTTCTGCTGTTCATTTATTTAACAACACGCAACAGGTATTCAAAAAGGTTTGAAAATTCGTAATTGAAAATTCGTAATTGTAAATGATACGTCGGGAAAATGTTTCTGATTAATAGTAACTTTTTTGCGCTGTTTTTGTTTGTGATTACAATATTTTCATTAACTTTTGATAATTTAAAAATAACAGAAATGAGAACACTAATTATATTTTTTATTACGCAGCAGTCCGGACTCTATCAAACGTTCCCAGTCGATGGTGCATCAGTCATTGGTCAAAGGGCACCACCACCGCCTCAGTTTTCTCAACCGACGGCATATCCGCCACAAGCTTATGGTTTATCTAACAACTATAACCAACAGAATATGTTCATGCAAACACCGCCACCGCCGCCTCCCCCACCGCCGGTTCAATCAGAAATTTATCAAGCAAGCCAATACCGGATTCAATCGCCTTACCAGTCGAACCAAAACACCGTCCTTTTGTCTTCGATGGCGGCCAACATGAAATCAGCGCCGTCACCGCAAAATTTCGGAACAATCGGCACAAAGACGTACGGCCAGAGCGGCATGTCAACACCGTCGACACTCTTCATTCAATACGATCCAAATCAGATGTTAAATCAAGGGAGCTTGTCATCTCACCTTCTAAACTCGCAACTTGTGCAACGACAACCGCCGCCACCCCCGCCTCAATCTCTTCCACCGCCACCCCCGACCACTTATTATTCTTCTTCTAACCAACAGGCGACGTTTTATCAGCAAACACCCTCGCCGCAATTCAATTTGCAGAACTTTGGCTCGCAGTCAATGATGGCACCACCGCCGACGCCGACGGGAATATCTCCGTTCAGAGCGCCGAATGCACACCCGTTTAAAAACCAGCAGGCGGAATTGAGCCCTATCCGTTCGCATTCTAGGTCACCCAGTTTAGATTGCGCCAATTTGATCTTCTCCACTTCGAACGCGATGCATCACCATCACCACCATCAGTTGTCAAGCCCAAACAAGCTGAGCCCTGTAAATCTAAAAAATGTAGCAAAGCAACAACAACAACAACCTGTTGTGCCTTCGTCGCACTTTTCTAGTCAGGCAAGAAACAACAATAGTAACAACATTTACCAATTCAATAATGCTGTGATACGACCGCAGCAAATGATGATGGCGAATAATGTGGTTCGTCCACAGATGGCACCGCATCCAACAGTTCACAACATGCGATTCCCGACCCCGATTCAAAGACCGGGAAACCACGTGATGGTGTCGCAACAACCGCAGCGTAGCGGTAATAATTTGAGATCGCAGATCATGGTCCAACAACAACAACAACAACAACAACAGCAGCAGCAGCAGCAGCAGCAGCAACAGCAGCAACAACAAAAGAGCTCACAACTATCCACTGCTCAGCAAGCAAAACTTCGAGCTGAAGCCTTGCAACAGACTCAGAAGTTTTTCAACAGCCAGACCAAAAGTGTGAGCCCTCCGGCGGCAGAAACGACAACTGGCGATGTAGAAAAAGACAAGCATGTTGAAGCAGCGGTGGACGAGAAGAAAGATGCCCCGAATGCCGATCGTTTGTCGTCAACTTGCAGTGGAGATGGGGAAAACGGAGTGGAGAAATAATTTCGATTTTTAAGAAAAAATAATTTTCTGTTGGTTTAAAAAAATAACGGATATATCAACGATCGGTGGGTTTTTTAATTTTGTCATTTTTTGTTACTTTTGATGCAGTGAATTTGAAAAACAAAAAAAAGAAAAAAAGAAAACGATACCTTCAGAACGGTGATATGAGACGAGGATTTTTCTCCTCTTCCTTCCCACAGAAAAAGGAATAAAGAGAGACAATGAAGTAATAGAAAAAAAGAAATAATGGAAACCACTGCTGTTCAATTATCTCTGAAAACTTTTTTTTGTGTAATTATTTTGTTTCCTCCTTTTTGGGTAGTTTGTAGATTTCTTAAGTTATGTGCTGGATTTTTTTCTTTTTTTTAATTATTTTTCAACACCCATGGATATGCAGAAATCAACAAAATATTTACTTGCTGTGTGGATTAAAAAAACAAAAATACAAAAATTTGTTGTAAATTTTTGTCGTTGTATCTTAAATGGTGGTGACTTTTTTCTTTTTTTAGTTTTGAAAAAATAGCCCTGTTTGGAGGAATTGTTTTAAGGGAGTGGAAGAATTTTGTTCAAGAAGATAATATTTTACTTAAAACTATCAAAAATACGAAAGTGGAATAAAAAAAAAACTAAAGCACTTTGCTTGTGTCACGTGTCGCCAAACAAACCGACGTAGAATTTTTTAAAATTTTTTGTTCTTATTTTTAGGTTGAAGAACCTTGAAGTGTCTTACTTAAAAAGTAAATTTAAAATAAAAAATCATAACGCGACTTAGATGGGATTAAATGGCTGCAAATTTTGGTAATTTTGCTCCCTCCTTCCCTAATGTGAGTAATGGTGCTCATTATATGCTTATTTTGGTAAAAAAAAAAAAAAAAAATTCCTCGGACTTGTATAGATTTTAAATATTGGGGAAAATCACAAGAGTGAGTCATTGACTTACCTCTACCTTGATGACAGGCTTGGTTTAAATATGAAGGGCGACCATTAGGAAGTTTGGTGGATAGTCAATTTTTTGCTACAGAGGTTATTGATTATTTTTTTGTCGACCAATTCTGTATTTTGTTTTCTTTTTTTATTTTATTTCTTTTCTTTATTTTTGGTTGGGAGGTAATGTAAATGTCATAGGCCGTTTCTGCTGACTCCACTGTTGTATGTAGTTCTCTGTAGCTGCAATAAACTCTGACCAATTACGTAGTTTTGGACGTGTGGAATTTTTAAGAATTTATTATTCTTCAGTTTTTCGTTCTCTTTTTTTGTATAACTTTTATTTATTTATAATTTTAATAATTTTTTTCGTAACCTTTTTCTTGCGAAAAACTCCGTTTAACAATACAAAAATAATAAAAACAAGTCATAAATTCTTATTTGTATAACATCATTTCAACTGAACTCTTTACGTTTGAATTCAAATTTGCCACCATAAGGTTTTGCGCACGCGTACCGCGGGTTCACGGGTTAATAGTAAAGCAAGATGGTGGCACTTTTTATCCTGGTCCGTGTTGCCCTGGTACCCAGGTGTCCATACTATAGTTAGTCCAATGCTATCATGGGCAATTACAAATCAAGACCAACAACCTCATGTATTGGTAAGTACCCGGCTTCGAATTTAATTATGTTTGATTGTAAATACAACTTCGATTTCAGATGAATTAAAAAAGAAAATTTGTGAAAGTTATTCCGTTTTGAAGTTGCGATTACATCAAGATTTAACAGTAAACTGTAACGATGAATTAACAGAACTTCAGATTGCTTGTGTGTGAGTTAAAGTTTGATAAAATTACAGTTAATCATTCAAGAAATAATTTTATTTTCCGTTTTTTTAGGAGTGGTGATGTAGCTGCAATTGAAAACTTATTGACAAGCGACAGTAAATTTTGTAAAACAAACCGTGGATTAACCTTAATTCATTTGTGTTGTATAAGTAAATCTTACGACGCCTTTCACACTGTATTGTCGAAATATTCGAAAACTTCTGCACTTAGCAAAAATGAACTTGCCCCGATTCACTTAATATCACATCTGGTAAAATGTTCACAAATTGTATTATAAACGACTTATGGTTTTTGACACAGGGAAATGTAGAACTGTTGAAATGCTTACTCAGTTTTAAACAAGACGTTGATGCTATTGGATACTGTGGAGTAACACCTTTACACATTGCTTCCATGAGTGGAAGTTCAGAAGTGCGTACGTTTCTGAGAACAAATGATATTAAATTTAATTAATTTTTTTAAAATTAGATTTTACAGTTTTTATTGAATAATGGAGCTAATATTAGTGCTCGAGATCTAGTCAGATTTACACCACTTCATATTGCATGTTATTTTGGTGATGAAAAGGTAAAAGAAAAATTGTTTTAAATTTGATTCTATTTTATTTTATCTCGGTAGGTTGTCAAATGTTTATTAGACTTTGGTGCAAATCCTAATGAGTGCGCATCGGTTGGAGATCGCCCATTACATTTGGCTGTTTCTAATGGAACAATTAATGTAATTCAGCTATTAATACAAAAAGACGCCGATGTAAATGTTAAAGATGATGAAGAACATCGCCCATTGCATTTTTGTGGCAAAAACGGCCGCGTTGATATTATGAAAATTTTATTAGATGCTGGAGCTGAAGCTATTGTATCAAATATTTATGGTGATACTCCATTACATTTGTGAGAAAACCAGTCATGAATTTGACAAATTTATTAAGTTAAAAGTCAAATTTTATTTTAGAGCTTGTTATAACAACCAAGTTGAATTTGTGAAGAAATTCATTTCGTGGGTTGGAACTGAAAGTTTATTTATTGAGAATGTGTTTAGTGAGACACCACTTCATAGGTAAATGAATGTAAAGTTTTATAAAATTTATAAGTATTGATTGCATTATATTTCTAGTGCTTGTACTAACGGCCGAAGTATTGAACTAGTTAAATTTTTATTGGAGCAGGAAGGTATTAATGTAAATTATCAAGGAAAGGATGGACATACAGGTGCTTTTTATTTTAAATCATTTAGTGTTTATTAAATTATAACCGCATAACGCATTCTAGCATTACACAGCGCATGTTACCACGGCCATATGAAAATTGTTCAGCTGTTATTAGATAAGGGAGCTGATATGAATTTGGTTGCGTCTATTGAAAATGAAAAGAGGGAAGATCAAACTTGTCTAATGTGGGCTTATGAGAAAGGTTTGTCATATTTTTGTTATCATTTTTTTAATGCAGCAGTAAAATTTAACCATTAGGTCATGACAGTATAGTCACCTTATTGAAACATCACAAACGACCACAAGATGAGTCTGCCAGAGGAGATTACACAAATCCTGATGGTAAAAAAAGCATTTGTAAACATTTTGGAATTGACTAAAAAGTTGCTTAGATGGTTCTTACGTATCGGTTCCATCACCTTTAGGCAAACTACGCAGTATAACTCGAGGTGATTTTCAATTCAATAAATTACGAAATGTATTTTTATGTTAATTTGATTTTGGCAGAGAAGGTTGACGTTCTTCTACTTCGAAATGGTTTGCCTCGCCATTTTCATTTAGATAATGCAGATATAGAATACTTAGAAGCAATTGGTAGTGGATCGTTTGGGAAAGTGTACAAAGGACGTTATAAAGGAAAAATTGTTGCTGTCAAACGGTATTGAAACGTCAATGAATAAAGTGTTGACTATAATGTATTAACTTTCTTTTAGATATCAAGTAAATGCGTTGTGTGCTAAATCAGATGTTGACATGTTTTGCCGAGAAGTTTCAATCCTTTGCACTTTGAATAATTCTTATGTTGTAAAGTTTGTTGGGGCATCTCTTGAAGATCCTAGTGTAAAGTTTAGATTTAATTTCTCGTATTTCTTCATATATATAATATTTTTTTTTCCAGCAATTTTCAATTGTTACTGAATATGTGTCCGGAGGATCGCTATTTAGTATCCTGCATGAACAAAAACGAATGTTGAACATCATTGCCAAGCTCGGCATCGCTTTGGATGTGGCCAATGGAATGAATTATTTACACAATCTTTCTCAACCAATCATTCACCGCGACTTGAATAGCCATAATATTCTGCTTCATGAAAATGGACAGGCCTTGGTTGCAGATTTTGGAGGTAATTTTAAATTATTATAGAGTCATCTGCACATTGTAACATAATTATATGTTTAGAATCAAGGTTTTTAACTTCAGTGGATGATGACAACATGACCAAACAGCCAGGAGTAAGATGAAATTTATAATCAAGTAATCTGTCATTATTTTAATAAGCTGATAAAACAGAACTTACGCTGGATGGCACCAGAGGTCTTCACGCAATGCACCCGCTATAGTGTGAAGGCTGATGTTTTTAGTTACGGTCTTTGCCTTTGGGAAATTCTGTCTGGTGAATTACCATTTGCACATCTAAAACCAGGTTCACGTGTAAAAAATTTATTTTTTTATTGCGATATTTAAAAAAGAAATTTTCCTTTAGCTGCAGCTGCAGCTGATATGGCTTACAGACATACACGACCACCTATGGCCATAACTTTTCCGAAGGAAATTACAAACCTCCTTCAGAATGCATGGCATCAGAATCCAGATGAGCGACCAGATTTCAGTACAATTTTAAAAGATTTGGAAGTTATTAAGGAGTCTCATGCGTGTAATGGTACTACCAATTTTGTTTTTACTGATAACCAAGCTACGACTGCAGAAAGTCCGAGTAATACCGGCAGAGAAACACCACCTTTGATTGGTCATGTTACGGCTTTGAGAACCCGATGGGAAATGGGAGCGTTTTCTAACACGTGAGTTATTTAAAACTATATGTCCAATTAACCATTTAAATCTTTTAATAGTAAGTGTTCTAGTGAAGATATGAAGAAACAAATGACCGAAAGCGGTAAGTATTATTTTCAATTATCTTCTTTTTATTTAAAAATTTAAAATTAATTGCAGGTTATGTTTTGGATTCATCCAGATAAAAAGATAAATTATTTATCAATTGTTACACCGGTCTGTTTTTTTTACCTGTTTTAGTATGTATACAGATATTTTATAGACTTATACTATTTTACATAGGTTTTTATATAGTGATTGTCATTAAAAATGCAAAATAAAAGAGTGCACAACGCGTTACAAATATGGCTATAATTTTTCACACAATATTTATTTAAAATTCTCCCATTTTTCTCATATGCAAGCCATTAACGTCGGTTACTTTGATAACCTGTATACCTCTCTTGTAAGTAGAAAGTAAAATCCTAACCAAGAAAAAAAATAATTAATTAATTAATTAATTATTTCTGTCAATAATTTATCAAGTGTTACGTGTCAGGAGTAGGTATTGCCAGTCCAGTCATTGTTCCTACACCCTCAAGAGGCAACACTTGTACACATTCTAAAAAGCAAGACATGAATATGCAATGATCAGGAAGGCAATTTTTTTCTTTACTTGGAAAATCCCGCTCCCACAAACGTAATGTTCCATCCTGGCTTCCTGTAACAACATACGCCTTCCCTGAAATTTCTAAGAAAGCACACGTTGTCACACCATCATAATGCCCGTGATATTCGTGAAGAATCTGACGTTGATTTAAATCCCACAACTGGATCACAAGAAAGTTAATTTATAAGTGCAAGTTGATTAATACTGAAAACTCGTACTGTTGCTTCAGATCCAGTTTCGTTGAATCCATTACTACAACTCAAACAATATTTTTCACTTTGATCAACATCGCAATAAGTTTGAATTTGCATTTTCTTCGGGAATGAATGAATTATTTGCAAATTATGCGGATCCAAAATTCTAAAATTACAAACGATTGAAACACATATTTTCATTTATCAATCGGTATGAACGTAATACTTCACTTCTTTATCCTCGCTTGTTGAAGCAATAAAATTGCCATTCGGAGACCATTTTAAATGGGTTACTAAGTTTCTGGAAAGTGTTGACGATGTAATACATTGCCCGGTATCTATGTCCCAAAGTTTAAAACTATTGTCACGGGAACCGGAACAGATTGTTTGGTTATCTAAAAATTTAAACCAAAATCCTAACTATATAACTATATAAAGTTGGTAAATTCACCTGTTGGATTAATTCCTAATCCGGTGATAACTAGTTGATGCCCTATTAGAGATTGAATTGGATAATCGTGATTTACTTGCCATAAATTTATTGTTTTGTCTCTCGAGCCACTTAGCATTATGTTTTTCAATTTCCCATACGCTACTTTCGTTATATCTCGGTTATGACCTACCCACTTTTTAATAACGCTTTTTTTCAAATAATCCGTAAGTGCCACAATCTATAAATTGTAAATATGAAGTGTTATAGGTATTTTTTTTTCACATATAAATTCAATGAAAAAAACTTACTCTATCATTGCTACCGGTTAAACAGTAGGTGGATGCTGCATCTGTAATGCAATTAACGCAGTCATCATGTGTTCGTGTTTCAACCGTACCAGTGTTTTCCATGCGAATTGATTGACTATGTATAGTAATTGAGTTAATTTTTTTTAACTTTAAAATTTTTTTTACCTGTTGTGCGCTGGCATAATTTTTCTAAACTGTTTACGAAAACATTCCATAATAAGAGAATTAAAAAATACCACAAATTTAAGTTTTGCCAGAAAGTTTTAAAAGATTTATTATGAAAACTACATTAATTGTACAGTAACTTCAAATTTAACTAATTTCATCATGTGTTTTGTTTGTTGTAGTTTTGTTGCCTGGTAACCAAAAAAAATGTAGACAACGTTATTTTATACTTTAATATTTTATAATTTCATATTAGTTTCCTAAAATAGTTTAATCAGCTTTACAGGCGTTATTGATTTAGATTTAAATTTAATGGCTTTAAAAGTTTGCGCCACTACCGGTGAGATGCGGCATTAAATTTGACACTCATAAAAACCGGAAGTAATGGCGGCACATTGTGGTTTATCTCAATCGTAAACTATATCATTTAACTAAAAATCATGGCTTCATACAATGTAGATTGAAAAACTGAACTGTTAAACGCATCTCTACAAAGCTATTACTTTACGAGAAAAGTATTTACCGCTCCATTAACGCTTTCTTGCGAATCGAACATAATCATATTGTCCGAAAATGCAAGAAAAGAAAATAACTACATACGCATTTCTTCATTTTGAATCTACGGGAATTGATGAGCAGAAACCGCGAGCAACCGAATTTTGCATTGCTGCAGTTAATCGAGAACATTTCCTAAAAGCAAAAAGTTATAGAGAACCACAAATCGTAAATAAACTTCGACTTCACTTACACTCAAGAAATGCTCTAATTTCCCACAACACAGGTACAAAACCAAATTTTGACAAACTACAAACATTATTTATCGCATCTCTTTTATCTTTAGACAAACCAACTCCTGATTTATTAAGCAATCACTCACAAATAGAAGACTTTGTCGAACTTCTACTACTATTTTTAAAAAGACTACCACAACCTGTTTGTCTGTTATCACACTCAGCCTTTGATTTCCGATTACTACAAGCTGAAATCAAATCAGCCAGCCGTAATTTAGCAGACGACATTTTATATGCTGACACATATTGCGCTTTTAAATCGATTCTTGGTGATGTGATCAAGAGCCAGCCTTTAAACAATAACAAACCCCTTAAACGACAAGTTATAGCCACAAGTTCTACACTCGGAGGCTTGAATAGAAGCGACATCTGTCCTTGTGACGAATCTGACGATTCCCATAGTTCGGTGAGTAATAAAGGTGACAGCATTCGAGGTAATGTTATTGTAAAAGCTAAGATTACGGAAGAAGATGAAATAGAAGTGATCGCAATTAATGATGAAAAAGCTGAGAGGGATGCTATATATAATAATGATATTATTAAGAACGAGTATTACACAATAAAGAAAAAGAATGCGGCTAAACAAAATGGAGATAAAGAGGTTTCGTATCCAGTGATTGATTTGACTGAAGATTCTTCATTGGATGGATCGAACGATGAGACCAGCGAAAAAAGTGACGATTCAAATATTATTATTGAGAATGAAGATGAAAAAACTAAAGATGACTCAGAAGAGGCAAAAACAAATGGAGTTGATGTAGATATTTCAACACCAGGATCTTCGAAAAAAAGATGTTTTGAGAATGTTGAGACTGAAGCTGCTCTGGAGCCAGAGGTGAAAAAAACAAAAACTGAAGATGAGGTAATCGATGAAGCTACACCTGAGAATCCTAATACATTGAAAAATAATACATCAGACGTAAAAGAAAATACAACGAATGAAGAAAGTAGTAGTAATAAGTGTGAATCAACATCAAACGAGACTAGTTATAGTCTAGCTGCATTGCACATGACTTTATTGCGTCGTTCTTTCGAAGAGAAGAATCAGTCGTCAGAGAGTAATGTGAATGCATTGCTTCGTGTATGTCACATTGGAGGGGAAAAGTTTTGTGAATGGGTTGATAAGGAAGCAATTTCTGTAAGTGTAATTGAAACTCTTTGGTGAGTTAGTTACTTGGTGATGTACAACACCAAGTTGATAAAACATTTTTACAATGTAAAGAATTTTTGAACTATTATAGAGAATCTCTTGTAAGTATAGTTTGTGCCTTCTACAATTCATGCAGAAAATGTAAACTCATTTTATGTCATCCGATGTAAATGTTATTAACAGAAGATAACTATTTTCTTCAGAGTATTTTGTAAAAAGGTAACTTGTCATTAAGTGCACGGAAAGTGGAAGTTTCACTTTTTTGTACATGTATAACACGGAGTTTTTCCAATGTTGTCTTTATGTAATTTGTAAGTTGATTCGAGAGTTAGCCCAAGTTGCCTAACAGAACTTATCCTCAATTTATGATGATCTACGGGATGTGCTGAACTGCAGTAGACCGGAGATCGTCAGGGTTTAGGGTTAGTTTTGTAAGTCAAGTTGCACCAATTCCTCATTAAATCTGTAAGCTGCTTTAGTTAGATTCCGGTAATTATAATTTTAGTATCTGTAGGCCGTTTTATTTTCTAGTTGTAAATTATAAAATACAAATCAAGATTGGTATAAAGGGTTATTTATTTGAATAATTCAAAGTACTAACATTGCCTGTATTGCAGGTTTAGCTGTAAAAAGACGTAACTGCATTTTATATATTTTTGTTTGACAGTGCGAGAACAAAATTTATAAATTTTATTTTATTCCTTTTGTTAAATATTCTTTTATTCCGTTACATACACTTAGAACGGAATTAAACGTAGTTTGTTCGTCGTGAAAAGTAAACGCGATTCGAATGCAGTTTTTAAAGTTGTTTTTAGCCGAACATCTGAAAATATAATTGTTTTAACTGCTGTGTTGTTAATTCTCAGGTTAATTTTGTATGCACATAAGCAATTTTAGTTTTATTGTAATTAGGCTTGTTCTAATTTGAGAATAGGAATAAAAATCGATTACCTAGAGCCAGGGAGTATTTGCACGTTGTAGATATTTAACACATATTGCGCTATATTTTCAGCAACGACATCAGTGGGGAGACTAATCCAAACGAAGAATCCTCCCTACAAAATCAATCTCGTTAATTATCTCCAGATTATTACCATGTACCACTTACCTTTGGTTCTTCAAATGTGCAGCTCTTGGGAAGATTTTCTTTGAGTAGTCTACAAACAGTTGTTTTACGGTACTGTAAAATAACAAATTTAAAACTATTCAATCTTAAACTACGTATAATTTAGTTATCCATTTATACATACCCCATAATCATTTATTAAGTCACACAAAGTTTCATTCAAGTCACCAAGTTCTATTACACTTGCTAAAATTCCAGACGTGTAATGATTCGGACATCCACCACTCTCCATAACACCTCTGAAATTATTACAGCACGTAAGAAAAGTTTTATAAAAACTGCCAATTTGTTCTTACGATTTATGAAACACGTTTAGAATTCCATCTGACGCTTGAATCCAACCTAATCGTAAACCAGGACCCAAAAGTTTGGAAAAAGTGCCATTTGAAATTACGTTGCCCAAAGAATCGGCCTCAGAACTATAAAAATATTTATAGTATAAATAAACAACAAAACAGAAATTTATTAAATGATACTTAACAGTTGATCATAATAGAAAAGTGGTGGAACTGCATCCCCAGAGTAACTCAACAAATTGTACACGTCGTCACAAAATAGCAAGAGATTGTACTGTTTTGCTAACTTAACAAGGTCAATGCATCTTTCTAGAACACAACACAATGATAAACTTGCAAGTCTGTTATTGGGAGGGATTTTACCTTCGGAGTAACATAGTCCTGTAGGATTTTGGTGAGCTGGAATGACGTAAATCATCCCTTTAAAAAGACCGTGTTCGTCATATTCTTTTACGTGAAGTTTTATATTTTCTTCAAGTTTATTTAAATCTATACCTTGAGAATCTAAAGGCACTGTAAAATATTAACACATCAGTTAAATTTTTATATTTTTAGTAAACCAATTAATTTTTAATTAACCTGAAATTACATTGAGTTGAAGATCATTTCTTAAAGCCTTAAAAGCTATGAAATATGTAGGATCTTCTACAAAAACTGTTGCTCCTTTCTTGAAAAAAAGACTTGCAGTGTAATAAAGGCCGTGCGAGGCTCCTGCAGTTACCATTAAATTTTTCCTGTTTTTTAAAAATAAACTTATAATGATTGGATGGCGTTTGCTTATAAACTTAATACTCACATTGAGACGTCTCTCTTGTATTTTTCACTTAAAAATATTGATAAATTTTTTATAAACCCCCAATCTCCTCTTGTTGGACCATATTGAAATAAATGACCATTTTCTTTTTCTTTGTCCTAATTAAAATAATTTATGTTTAATTATTTTTGGCAAAATGCTGAAGGGTCTCACCAGACGGTGTTGTGTTGCTTTTTGAAACATCGACGCACACGAAGCTAATCTCTTTTTCCCCGGTGCTCCCATAATTAAAGAAACTATAGGGGAATTGGGATTCCCATAATATCCAGCTTGATGGAAATAATCATTGTATTTTGGAGTTTCGTCTGATGACATCATTCTCGCTACAAAACGAATTGTTAAGTATTTTAAAATTTAAATGGACTAGCTAACCAACTGTGTATTACAATTATTTTTGTTGAAGGTAACTTACCAGTGAATACTCTAGTTTTGCAGGTGCCAGGTGCAAAGTCATTTGATAAGATAAGGTTTATAACTGTTGTAAACCTCTTGACATTAAAACTGTAAGTAGTGTTTTTAATGAAACGCATTTTAAACGTAAGTTTGCGAAATAGTTGAACCTTGAAACAGACCTTAGCGAAAAGTATCAGCAGACAGCAATTGAAGTGTAGTACTCTAAATTGGAAATAGATGGCATTAAAGGTACTATCGCTGGGGTTGGGCTTGTTTGTTGAGTTGTTTTTATTGTAACGAGTAAGAAATGTTCTTTTGAACGAACATTTTTATCTTTCTTTTAGATGAATTAAAAATGAAAATAAAGAAATTAATTTTTTTTATAACTTTGGGTTCGTCTTTTGTTTGATTATATTTTCAAATTTCCTTCAGAAATACTCTCTGCAAAGACTTTCAGTAAAGAAGATGTATATTTCGAGAAAGTATGGTATGTAGTTTATTATATTTCACACATTAAAATATCGTAGGAAGCAGTACCCGGTAGCAACCAAATCTTTATGCGCAGTATATTTGAAAATTACATTCTGCGCATTTCGTCATAGGTATAACATCTTTTTAATAAATATCCGTATAGCCTACAATCAAACTTACTATTCAATTATTACACGAATTTAAAAATTAAAAAAATTTTGTATTGCAAAAGTTTTATTTGATAAACGTTTAAACATTTATCCAAAAAAGAAATAATATTTAGTAAAACGTCACAAGTTTCAACCAATGAGAAGCCAGATGAAGAATGGACTGCAACCTTACTCTTGAGCATGACAGACTACACAGCGGTTGCCCCTCCAACAAATCTTTCTGGTGGTTTTGGCGATCAAAATTCAGCATTTGCAAATGCTCTGCAGAAAGCGAAACAAGTAAGTGTAAGCATTAAAATTTTCATATAAAGACGAATCAATACCATTTAATTCATTCAATCACACCTGTAAACTACGACGGCGAGACAATGAATGTTTCAAGTCCGCCATTTTAGTCGCCTCTGAAAACACGTCTTAACATTTGATAACTTAGCACATCGTTCTATAAAAGTATTTGAAATAACTGTTAATAAAGAACGCATTCTAGTAAGCTATAGCATAAAACGATAATTTTATACACAATTTGGAGGTTTTCAGCCTTCCAATGAGGACAATGGCTTTGGCTTCCTTTTCCATGCTGTTAAATGTAACTGGAGTTCTTCCATTTTGTAAAACTTTTCTGACAAATTTTAGGGTTTAAAGTCCATATGAAATTACAGGAAATTACGTTTTTGTACTGAAATAAATGGCATTAACCCGTTTTATTTATAAATTTATTTTAAAGGGCTGAATATTTATACCGGCTTTTTTTCCTCTCCTCGTCTTGTTCAATTTTTAGATCGCCGCCAAAATTATCACTTCACCAGGAGAAGGGACGGGAAATCCTGTCGGAGGAGCGAAACGACCTTTAGAAGACGCCGGACTGGAATGGGGAGGTAAAAATACTTATAAAATTTTAAGTTTCACATAATTTACAAGCAAAAAAACTTTTTAATCAGTCTTAAACCGGTTTAAAAAAATCTCTGCTGCTGGTGATTTGAAATTTCGAAAAAGGCTAATTTTGAGTTTTTTTCTTTGTAGATCACCGTGAAAAGAAAAAGTTAGCAGCTGTAAATGACCGTAAGTTTATTTATTTTTCTATAGTATTCCTGTTATTTTATTAAAGAAGACTTATATAAATTTTCCCTTCTTTTTTCTTTGCAGCATTTGGCGCCCAGTTGGCGGCTATGCAACAGAGGTAAAATAAAAGCGTATCAATTTCGTATGAAAACTTTTAAAATTTTTTACACTTGAAATTGATAAAAGTTTGTTGACTTAAAGAAACCATATCTGGAAAGGGGAGAAATAGTCGTAAATTTAGTCAATTTGGATAAGATTTTAACTGCCATAGCTTTTTAGTTTCATGAATAATCAAATGTCACTTTAATCTATTCTGAGATAATTCAATGTTCTGGTTTAGTTTATTTTGTAAAGGAGAACGTAAGTTAATCAGTGAAATATTTTTAATTAGAAAACCTACTTTTCTCTTGAAAATATTTGGATTTTTCGCCAAAATTAGCGCTCCAATCACAAACTTTAAAACAACTTAAGTGGGCAGATAATCATCCCAAATAAATCTCGATAGAACATTTTAGGCGTTTAAAGATACAATAACTAATCATACATACACGCAGAAAAACTACCGATCTTAAATTCTCTGAGCATACGAGTATTTTCTCCCTTGGTTGATAAACCAGGTTAATAGAGCGAATGCTAAATTTGGCAGCATAAATGTCAGTGTTGTGGAGGAATTGCAAATTTTTTTGCACATCGCAGAGCCAATTGGTTATTCCATAACTTCTTGGTGTAGATACTGTGCTAAAATAAAATGGAAAAGGTTTTTATTTTTACTACAGGTAATTGGTTTTAATCCATTACCCATTCTGTATCTTTCCCACATTGATTTAAATATAAGTCAAATGTCATATTTTAATATTTTTAAAATTTTGTTTTCAGGATGAATGCTGGAAGTAATGCAATAATGACTGAAGAATTTCGTGTACCAGACAAAATGGTTGGACTCAGTAAGTCATTTTTAAATTTCTCTTTTCGTTAAAAGAAATAATATTAAAAAAGGATAGATCAGTTCCTAAACTTGGCCTTCAGTAACTGAAGAAAAATAAAAAGACAAAATTAAAATTTAAAAGAAACAAAAAAAAAAAGTTTAAAAAATTTAAGGTAAGATGTTGAGAAAAGACTACGTCTCGTTTTGTTAGTAATTGGTCGAGGTGGCGAACAGATTACAAGATTACAATCCGACTCGGGCTGTAAAATACAAATGGCTGCAGGTAAGACCCAAAAGTTAATTACTGTATGTATAAATGTAAAAAGATGGTTGTTTGGATGAGGAGGGAAAATACTATCAACCGGGGGTTGTAGTTCGCTTAAAATGAAATAAACTCATCCAAATAACCAAAAAAGTTAAATAATTATGTAATATTTCTGTTGTGATTTTCTCTACTGATTTTATTTGTCTGATTTATAGACAGTGGTGGTTTACCGGACAGGTCTTGTTCTTTGACTGGAAATAAGCAGGCTATTGAGTGAGTGCAATATAAAAGCAAAAGTCAATGGAAAATGATAGCTTTAATTAAGCTTGTTTGAATTATTTAATTAATCAACTTGTTTTAAATGAACTTTATTTTTTTAATGTCACTTTCAGCAAAGCCAAAGATTTAATTCTTCAAATTGTAAATCGAAGTGGTACATCAGCGGCAAGTATGGATTCAGGTCCCTTGCCCGATGGACATCACATGATAGAAATGAGTATCCCAGGTGGAAAAGTCGGGCTAGTAATAGGAAAAGGTGGTGAAACTATAAAAAGTTTACAGGTAATTGAAATAGAGAGTTTAAAACACACATCTTTAAAACGGTGTTGAATTTTTGTATTGTAGGAAAGAGCAGGAGTCAAAATGGTAATGATTCAAGACGGGCCTCAGCAAACTATGCATGAGAAACCTTTAAGAATTACAGGGGAGCCGCAGAAATGCGAGGTATTTGCTAGTATTATTTTGCTTGTTCGCATAGAATCTGAAATTTGAGGGGTGAAAATTAATGTTTTTTAACGAGTTGATGAAAATATGGCGCTGCATTTTCAGTCTTAACGAACATTGATGTGCACTTTTCTAAACTGTTGACTGTTCAAATCTGTTAATGGTAAAGGCAAGTGCGAGAGTAATGAAAGATTTCGCTAACCCTATTTAATTAATGAATAGTGTTTGAAAGTAGACCTTTCAACATCACATTATTTTCATCAAAATAATTTGAGCTGTTTCTAATTCGTATTTTAATTTTTGATTTAGTATGCCAGGCAATTAGTGTTGGATTTGATAACCGAAAAAGAATTGGAAGTGAGTTTGATATTATAATAAAGCGTTTCATCTGCACTTAAAATTGTCAGTAATGCAGATTTTATTTATTTTATTTTTTTTTTTACTTTTTCTGGGGGAAAAGAGTATGAACCGCGGAGGGGCGAGTGGGTTTCATCGGAATCCGATGAACCCTAATGATTACAACACGGCACAAACAACAACCCAAGATGTAAATATTTTTAGCAAATTGTTTTTATTATTACTAAACTAATAATCATTTTAAAGGTAACAGTACCCCGACAAGCCGTCGGTGTGGTAATAGGAAAAGGAGGTGACATGATTAAGAAAATTCAACAAGATTCCGGTGCTAGAGTACAATTTCAACAAGGTACTGGATTTATAAATCATCTCAGAAAATACTAAAGTTGTTTTTCAATAGATGACGGACCAGGTGATCGTATTTGTATGTTAACTGGGACGCCTGATCAGATACAGAAGGCTCAGACTATTATTCACGATCTCATAAATAGTATATTGGTAAGTGACAATTATTTAAACAAGAATGTTACAAGCGCAAAATTAGAGCTTTCCAATGGGAGCGATTTTTTAAATGTTTTATTTAAAAAGATTTGCTAATTCACATTGGAAGGTGTCAATTTGTGCGAAATTAAAATGTTTGATATTGTCTCGCAAATTGGCGCAGTTGCTTGTTTGCTTTAATGATGTCATTCAACAAGTTTTATAGTTAGGTTAAAGTTATAAACACTTTTTGTGTTACGAGTTTATTAAACCATAATTGTTTAATTTCTAGGCAAGGGATCAACAAAATATGGGACGTGGACGGGGTCGAGGAAGGGGTTCGTTTGATGATCGCCGAGGTGGTGGTAGGACGAGCGAGTACGGTCCCGGTCCAGGTCTCGGAATGGGTCGAGGGGGAATGCCCGGTTCGAATCGGGGAGGCCCTGGTGGCGATAAACAAGAGATTCAGTACTCAGTACCTGCCAATAAATGTGGAATAGTAATAGGAAAAGGTGCAATTAAAAAGTCGCTAAAAGTTTTTTGTTCTCAAGTTTTGTATATTTATTAGGTGGCGAAACGATACGGCAAATCAATCAACAAAGCGGCGCCCACGTTGAGTTGTCACGTCAACCACCACCGAACCCAAATGAAAAAGTGTTCGTTATTCGTGGATCACAACAACAAATCGAACATGCCAAACAACTCATAAATGAGAAAATTGGAGGCGGTGTAAGAAAAATTGTGAATTTAATTGAAAAGTAAAAGCCTGAGTAAAATCTTTTATTACAGCCTGCGGGAAGTGGATATGGGCCTGGAGGTCCAGGGGGACCACCAAATTCATATGCAAAGTAAGCATTTTTCGCCCCAAATTAAAATTATTTCTAATTTTTTTTGTTATTTTTTCGCAGTCAGCAGCAACCGCCGCCACCTCAAACATATGCACCGCAAGGTTGGGGAAATGTTTATTCACACTGTCCAACAAATGGGCCTACTGAAAATTGTACATTTCAGAGTTAGGTTAAGTGTAAGTGTTTTTAACTTTGGGTTTATTTTCGTTTGTATTAGCTCCTGATGCCAACGCTGCTGCTTGGGCTGCGTATTATGCGCAGTATTATAATCAGCAAGGAGGGCAGCCGCAACAGCAACAACCACCTGCAGGACAACAGGGGCAACCCCAAGGTCAAGGTCAAACACCTCAAGGTTTGTAAAATTAATTACAATTTTTAAAAACGTGGTTGTTTAAAATTATTTTTTTTTGTATAAAATTAGGGCAACCTCAGCAGGCAACAGCAGGAGCCCAACCTGATTACAGCGCTGCTTGGGCCGAGTATTATAGGTCGCTTGGAATGTTTAGGGAAGCGGATATGATAGAGCAGCAAGCCAGAGTTAATCAGGCACAGGGAGGGCAACAATCACAGGTTTGGTAGTTGTCGATTTGAGTGAAAGAATACCGTGAAGTAGTAGGAACTTGAGGGCTTGTAATTATATAATTTTTTTAACGAGAAAAAAAAAGTTGTGAACCAAATTTTTTTTTGAGTGTGGTAAAGTTTAAATTTTGCAGTTAGTAAAATTTTGTGTTTTTCCAAATTGTTTGAAAGATTATTTTGATTAACTTTGTACACAAGGATTTTAA
This sequence comes from Pachymerium ferrugineum, assembly GCA_034686365.1. Taxonomy (NCBI): domain Eukaryota; kingdom Metazoa; phylum Arthropoda; class Chilopoda; order Geophilomorpha; family Geophilidae; genus Pachymerium; species Pachymerium ferrugineum. The sequence continues at coordinate 28,850 of JAQGAS010000150.1, read as the reverse complement.
AACTTGGTTTAAAATAAGATCATAGAAGTGAGCTGTGGTAATATTTTAACCGTAAACCAATAAGCTGTTCTAAGAATCTTGTTTTAAGCTAATGTTTATATGTGGTCTCTTAATTAACAAAGAAGTATCACCTTGATGCCGCACCGTGGGGTAAAGCTCACGCTTGCTATTTGAGGGTCAGTTAAATTCTTCAATGAAGAAAAGAAATACGTTAACAATTTGTTTTTCGTCAGGACATGAAGTTGAGGAAAGATATCAACTATTTATCGGTTAGTTGCACTTGTGACAACGCAATGAAATGTGAAGAGCCAATTAATTTGTACAGTAATGTGGCTATTCACAATGCTATGTTTGATGTGTGGAGTGATAGTTGATCACTATTAGTGATTAATTGGTTGGAAGCTTGGACTAGTGTAACATTTGTTGCAAAGGGATTTCCAAGTACAACTATTTGGTAAATTTAATTATTACAAACGTTTAACATGACTATGGGTATTTTGATGTGCAAGTTACTGAGTTCATGACAAATTGAAGTCAAGAGCCTTGACCACTGCTGCCTTGCATTATATTTTTAGCTTCATTCTGAATACTGAACCGTTTGAACTTTTATTTTTAAGGACGATCTAACGGTATTCTTTCACACAAGATCGCAACATTTTGTCTTGCCGATTTTTTTTGTTTTTCTTTTTTGACATTATAAAACTAATCTACCAGCCGGCCGCGGGAGCCAACCAAGCGCCAGGTCAACCCCAACCACAAACACAGCCCCAACAGCAATATAGCCAACAAACAGGACAATACGGAGGTGGAGGCGGCGGCGGTGGTGGAGGCGGCCATCAACCCGGGCAGACGAACTCGCAGGGGCAACAGCAACCGTCACAGTACGGACAATACGGCCAGTACAGCGGTGCTCCTGGCCCTGCTCCGTCCGGAAACGCTCAATACTCAGCCCAGCAACATCCAGGTTACGGCTACAACTATAGTGCTTACGGACAGCAGTAAAAAAAAATTGAAAACAAAAATAAACCGGGTAAGATATAATGCTAATTTTTAATTTACTGGTGGTTTTGTGTGATGACTTTATAAATGTGTTGGAATAATTAGCCCCATGGTTGAGAAGAGGCTTAAAAGGTGTTTGGTATTTCTTTTTATATAAAAATGCATACACGTCTTTTATTTCTTGAGTTTTATTTTTCAATTTTGAGTCTTGGAACGTTCAGTGAATTAATAGTGTACATTTGAAGTGTTTATTTTTTGGGTTGAATTGAAAGTTGTGTTGAGTATTGTAGTGCTTTTTATTTTTTATTTATTAACCCACAAAAATTCATCATATATAAAAATGGTATGTATCATAACCTTCTATCTCTTTCCCCTGCCCAATAATGTTCCTTTCAACACATTAGCTAGGTGGACTTGGCAGACCCTTCTGGGTAGGTATTTGTTTAATTTGGTAAGTGTTGGTACGGCTGATACAGCATAAAATAACAAGGTGTGTTGCTTAAAGTTGCTTATTCTCATTATACGTAATGAAATTTTCCCTTTCTTAGGTATTCGAATGGGGAGACAATGACGGCAATGATTAATATAAATTTATTTTTTCAGCACAGTTTTATTGAAGATAAAAAAAAGTGGCAAGTGATATGAACGACAGCGGTTTGTTGTTCTTTTTCAGACGCCATTTTCCCAAGCACTTGAATACATTGACGATGCCCCCCTTCCCACAAGTCTCTCGTGCATTGAATATCATTCTATATTAAATATATGCTAACATTTTTTTGTTTGTGTCAAATAATTTGACTCCACTTTGACAGATGAAGACATGGATTTGGAAAAAAAATATCTCTATAAATATATAAAAATGGAATACATTGTGACTTTTTTAAACAAGCAACAAATCAGAATTGCAATTCCTTTTCTGTTTTCCTAATTTTTTTTGTTTTTATTTTGTGTATTTAATAATTATCAAAAATGTGGACTGATTTAATATGATAATTGTGTAGTTGAGTAATATTGTCTCATTTTACTTTTCTTATTTTAATTTTTTTTAATTTTTTCTTATTATTTTTTACATAGAATTTGTTGTGTATTTAGTGTATATTTGACACGTGTTTTTTTTCTTGACAAAACTTGAAAATTTTTCCTGCAAAAGAGAATTCGTATTGTTTTATAATTGATAATGATATTATATACGCATTACATATATATATTAAAACTAGAAGGGTTGAACTTCAGGTTGAAGATGACCACGTCCAAGATAAAAACAACGTTTTAGATATTTATACTACGTGCATTATTGCCATAAGTGTTTATAATTTTTTTAAAATTCGCTTACTTTAACCTGTCGCTTTTAAGGTAAGAAGCAAGCATAAATTATTTTTAAGTTTTTTGTGTATTAATATATGAATTTTCCACAGGAGAATTTAAGAGGTGAGACTTGGAGTTTAGTTATTGATTTTTTTTTTTTTTTTTTTTAAATTTGGTAGATTTTTTTTTGTTTGTTACTTTTTTGTCTTGTCGTTGATAATTATTTTCAGGAGACCTTTTCCTGGATACATGACAGGTAAAATGGGATAAATCGAGTGGAAACAAAATTTTTCTAAAATTGTTTTTATTTATTTTTAACAACTTTATGCTTGCTTCATTTACCATACATGCAAATACTGTAGTTATAAACGTTTTCCAGGTGAAGAGCTTCCTTGATTAGGGTCTACTTCCAAGGAACCCACCATTAAAATAGTTTTAATGGTGATTTTTAAAAATGCAATTGTAATCTTTGTTTAATTATTCTTTTTCTTGGAAAGTGAACTTGTTGGCAATTTTGCATTAGGTGAATCTAGGTGATGACAAATTAACTGAATTCTAAGGCAGGTTGTGTTACCAAGGTGTCAACAGGTGGGTTGCTTCGGCAAACTAATCCTGTGAATAAAGCGTTTTTGTGTTTTTTATAAAATGGAAAGTTGTATTTTATTGCTGGTTGAAATCATATACATTTCTATGAACCGTTATTTATTTATTTTTATAGAAGATAAGTTTTGTTTTCTTTTACTGGTTGTGCATTTATATTTTGACTTATTATTTATTTCTTACAAATTTTCTTTCACCTAACAGCTCTTGAAGTTAAAATACACGATTGTGCTCTGCGTGCGTGATGAACCATTCGGAATTCCGTAGGAGTCATGAGTGCTCTGAAAAATTTAAAGATTAGTTTTTTTTCTGGTTCGGTTCTGAAATTTACTTTTTTAAAGCAGCATGCTGCAGATCACAATCTCGATTTTAATGGTAGTTTTAAAATTTTCACTCACTGGATCCTAAATTTTGAAAGCCGACCGATAATTATTTCAGCTTTTGATGGGAAATGTCAAGGTTTTTCAGGGTAAGTAAACATCCCCATCCAGTGCGTAGTAATTTGCGGTTTATTTTGATTGCACGAATCCCGCCTGGCAAAATTACAAAGTGTAGTTGTATTTTATTTCTCCCCTCCTACACCTCATTTCATTTCCGTTTTATTTAACGCTGCATCCAAACATTAAAATAAAGTTGTGTATTTCAGAGCAAACTTCAAAGAGGATTTTAGGATGGTAAAGGTCACACACCCGATGTATTTGATTTAATTTTTGGATACAGCTATTGACATTGCAATTTAACTCTAGGGTTATGTAGGTCTTTATTAAGACTTGTTGAATCACATGACTTAAAATTGCAATCTTTTGACAAAGAAAGTGTTTGTAAATACCAAATTAATGTTGGTTTAGTGCTTGTGCTTATGATTATACGGGAATTTATTTTTCCAAAAGTCATTTATCACGTTGAGCTTTACCCCGATTATAAAAAAACCTTCACGTCTATAGTAATGTGAGCCTGTATATTTTTTTCATTTACGCCAGATCCAGTGAGTGTTAATGTTGCATTCTACAAAAATATTTAAAACACTAGCCTTAGGTTGTTTTGAATTATTGATCTCAAGTTGCTCTAAACATTATGCTTTATCCTATTTACTGTTTTATTTTTTGTTTGTTTTATGATTTTTACTGTTATCGAAATTGCTAGTTATATATGTTTCAAATTATGCACAACTTTAATTTTATGGCTCTTGCTTGAGGTATGAATCAAACGGTCTGCTCAACCTCAATCGACCCGCTTTGTTGGCCTGCTTCAACTTCCATAATATCCAAACTTCAATCCCAATACGGTAAGTCTGTTTTCATTTCTTATTTTTTTTCCCCTTTTTTTTATTTATACTTTTCGTGATTGAAAATAAATTACCTTTGTAAAGTTTGAAGTGAAACGTCTACTCCGTTTTCCTTCAGTTTTTGATGCATGGAGAGGCAAACACTTTCTTGTTTTAGAAGTTTCTGAAACAAAAATCATTTTTTTTTTTTTTTTTTGGGTTGGCGCCCTAGAATACTGTAGATTTTTTTTTTTTTTTTATTATTATTATTATTACTTGTGGAATTGGCGATAAAGTATTTGAATCGCTTGAGTTCGATGCAGTTTCATCAGAGGGTGGGATGGATTCTGGGTAGAACTCTTCTGTTTGATTGGTAAGTTCTTCATCAGTTGCTTGAATAATAACTGAAAGGGAAAAACCTTAGTAAACTTTTGAGTTTATTTTTGAAAAGAGTGAAAAAATACTTGTTGGAATTTGGAATGCGGGAGGGACCTGAGTGGTGACTTCGATGAGATTTTGTCTAGAAAGTAAAAAGAGTAATTATAGTAGAGTTCAGTATAGATTAGAGACAAAAGTGCAGTCAATGTGATGAATTACATCACTACAGAAAAGGAATTGGTGATATTTGATCTCGTAAGCACCCAGTTTTATTGCATGACCCTAATATCCTCACCCATGTTAAATTTTATTGATTATTTGTAAGTTCAATATGCAGAACACCAGAAACGGGAACATAACAAATTTTCCTGGTAATCAGCACTAAACAGAATTGTAAATTTTCTGCTGCACTGAGCTTCAATAGGCGATCGTTACACGTAAAAATTTTAAAAACCGGCGGTCTATTAAGGAACCTTATCGGCACTTACTGTTCAGTTTCAGTTTGCTCTTCTGACAGTGCTTCAGTTTTGCTATCTTCCAATACAATGGGGATATCTGGTGGCTGTTTTGAAAGTTTTATCAATTAAGTAATTCATCTTTCGATTACCAAAATCATGCATTTTCATTGACCATACAACAAATTTTCTTTGATCTAGTTTGATCAGTTAAATATACCAATTCGTAGATTCTTTTGATAAAATAATCCATAAGAGTGACTAAATATTTTAGTTTAGAGAGAAATAGCTTATAGTTAATTAAATTGCAATTTCGTTTTGTAATTTACAAATTAAAACTCCAGTATACAGAGGACTTTTAGTCTGTTCTTTAACCTTTGATCAATATCATGCATGGATTCTCTTGGCTTTGTGGTACACAACTTACTGGTGTTGTTGGTGAAATTGATTTGGTCGATATGGCACTGCTCACCCTGCTACTACTGCCAGGTGAGATTGTACGACCTAGGAAAGCAGGTCGCAGAACTTTACCTAAAATATTTATAACAAAATGAAAGTCATTACTACATCCAATTGATGTAACTATTAATTTACTGAAATTCTTCTTCAAATACCCACTGGTAATGCCAATAGGAACTGTCCAGGAGTTGTTTTGCTCACTTATTTCAATGTCACTCAATACTGGTGACACATCAGCTACCATTGTGGACACTTCTGGGAATGGTAGGGCGTTCATTGCTTTGGTTGACCTTAAATACAAAATGGAGAATGTTCGATATGGTGACATTGTGAGATAATGGTATTTTTGTGCTGTGGTAGAACGTAAAATATTATAAGCAAATGTGATTGGTTTGGGGTTTTTTTCCCCACAATTTTTTTAATTGAAGCTGTCTATGACGTCATTATCCCTTGCTGATAATCTTTATGACGTAAAAAGAAATATCTGAATTAAAAATGACTTGACATTGATTCTAGTCCTGTTCATTAAGCGTGTAATTAATGCTTTGAGTAAACGGGCAATTTGATTAAATATTTATTTTGTTAAGTTATTAAAAATTTGTGATAAGGCATCGATATTTGTGGTAATATTTTTTACACTGAAAGAGATTGACCAAACTAACTGGCAAAATAAAAACTTTATTTTTCAGTCCTTACAATTAACTACGAAACGCATAGAAAATTGTAAAGACTGATAAATGTTAAGTTTTGTTTACCTAGGCTGCACATGCAGTAAGTCGTCAACAAAAGGCAGACAGAGGGAAGCTATTGACGTCCACGGAGATCGGTCAATTTAACAATAGAATATGACTAGATAAATTGTAGATGCTAGCCTGGGACTTTCACAATTTACTAGCGATAGTGACAGTTTTACCCCGACAATAAGTATTGATTCTGTAAGGGGGGAGTGGAATTTGAAAGTGCCAAATGATACCGGGTGTGAACATCATGTGCCAACATTTTAATCAATTTATGGATGTTAGGGAATTTTGGCTTGCGCCATTAATTTTATTGAGTTAAATCAATTTGGCAGCTGCACAACAATAACAGGGTGATGAGAAGGGATAATTTTTCTAAACAGGTGAAAGTTAAAAGAAGGAAGTAATTTTAAATGTGATGAAAATCCATTAACAATATTATGGGGAAAGTTTTTTAAGAATAGGAAATGTGTTTTGTTACTTGCCTGTCTTTTGCGCTCTTGCTCTGCTTTGAAAATTTACTTGCGGGTTTCACTTGAAGAGCTGATAATAAATCTTCCAAGTTGGAATCGTTTGATGTTGATTGTCCGGTTTTGGTTACATCTGATATTGATCGTTTGAATTTTGGAAGCGTTTTGTTAGTTTGTTTGGCATTCTGCAAATTGAAATCAATTTTAAGTCTTACTGCTTAGTCATTTTGTAAATTGTTTGAAAATGGGTGCAACTAATCAAATTTGTTACCTGATTTGTTGATAATGGAGTAGATGCCTTGTCGTGTGAAGGTTGTCTTTTAGGAACTTTGTAGATATTGTTAAAGGCAGCATTTGCAGAAACTGGTTTACGTATTTCCTTTGAGTATAGTGAAGTTACTGAAGCTTGGTGTTGTAGTCTTGATGAAACTAAATGAAGAATAGGTCTTTCAAGTAAATTTTTACTTACAAATCTTAATGAAAATATGTTTCTTTTCTCTTAAATCCCCTTTCCCTACCCCCAAAACTTTTTCTGGCAATGTAACTAGAACTTCACTTCTCCCCAGTGTCTCTCTCATCTCAACTGTTGAACACTTTTAACCCACAAATCAAATAGATTAACACAAATTGTAATGTCAATAGGTTAATAATAAGTAATCCAAGTTTCTTACCTGTTTTACTCATTGTTTCCGGTAATGATAATTGCTTGACTAATGATTTACTACTCCTCTTGATAGAACTGCGGTTCGCGTGCGCCAAAGATGACAGTTCCATTTTTCTCACATTACTGCTGCTGTTTATAGGTTTTTTAAAGAAAATATCAGTCACGCTTGAACTTCGCTTAATGTTAACATCCTTTCCACGCGATAAACCCAATGATAATAATCTCGTTGAACTTGAATTACAAACACCATTTTGACCATTCTTTTTAACATTTCTATCACTTACAACAACTGCAGAGCTTGACCTCTGCTTCAAAACTTTCTTCTTTGTCTTTTGCTTACTTTTCTTCATTGCGATGTCTTCGTCCAAATGTAAAGATTTGCCCTCAAATCTTGGTTTTGTTAACTTGGCATCAAGTTTTAGATCACAAAATTCGAATTGACCATAATAACTATTGGTGTTGGTCAAGTTTCCGCTGTTAGTCGTAGACACTGCTCTTCTTAAACGATCGGTTTTCGATTTAGGTTCGTGATAATGGGGTAAATCGTCAGGAAATGAAAGTTGTTTTTTTACCACTGGTTTTGAATCGTCTATAATCAATGCATTTTGTCTTGTAATTGTTTTTAACGACGGTTTCAATTTTTTGGGTGATTCAGTTGTTTCTGTTACGTCCATGTTGGCGACATCTGATGGGGTGGAACCGATTGTCTGAATGAATAAAAATTGCGTGTTAACAGACTGACTTTTCCACGTGGAGTTTGGTCAGTTTGAAATGTTTCCCGTTGGTTGACGTCTATTGGTTACCCGGAGAGATGTCAACAAAACAGAATTGATTATTTTTTTTTTCTTTCTTGCAGAGCAGACTAACCTTCATTCATTGGCAATATAATGGGAAAGTATCAGGAGAGTAATTATTTAAATACACGTTTTTAAGATATTATTCAGGACCTCAAAATTAGTTACTTGGTAATTAAGATTGTATCAAGATATTTTATAATAAGTTTCTTGATCCGTTGACTGCGCAATTGTGTGCTACATTAAAATAAGGCCAAGGATTAAACTTTCGCATTTTTTGTCAATATTTTAGTCTGTTTTGCGCAGGGAGATTCAAAACAGGGTTATCACTTTGCATGTTTATATTTTCTTGGAAAAAATATGTAAGCAGCGCTGTAGGCATTATTTTTAAGGTGTGAATAGGTAAAAGGATTTAGAATTTTTAATTTGAAACTGAAGCTGCTAAAAGAATTGAAAGTAAAATTGATATGCAGGGGTCACCTGCTAACTAGAAAGGTATAGCAAGACGTGGAGTTTAGAACTAATTGTTTTTTTTAATTTGATATGTCATTTTGATGTCAACTTATTTTAAAGTTGTCACTTTGACACGTATAAATGACACTGACAGCCTAATTGAACAATCTACTGAGATTACAGCAGTCATGTTGATTCAATTAAGGGCGACCAGACTAAATCTCGTTCAGTGTCAGAATTAATTAACCAAATTGCTTTAAGACTGCATTACACCTACGATCAAACCAAATTAATAATTAGGTTAGTTTGAATTACCTTGATTAAAACGGGAAGAGATAGAATGAAAGATAAGATCTGCTATTATCCATAACCCACACTATAGTGACTTCAATATCTCTAAACTGCGGCGTAGTTATAAAAGCAGTTATTGGTGTGAAGTACGTTTTAGATCCGTATGTTTGGGTTATATTTGTAAACATCCCGAAAAACAACTATTCATTTCATGAACAAAAATGTGTTTTCAAAACCATTACTGACATCTGTACACACAGATTTAAATGGAACACTCATAATGTGGGCTGTAACTTAATGATTTGCTTTAACCTACAGCATTGTATTTTCTATAAAAGAAACGTGAAGGTAAATAGAACGCGTGCTGTGTAGATACTAATGGATAAAAACATGCGTGATATACTTTAATTAGGTTAAGAGTGAGTTAATCAAGTTTCTTTGAAGGTAAAATAGATTTAAATTTGTTGTCATTACTAATTTTAAACTGATTTATAAGAGAATATATATGAGCTTACCAATGGGTTTGACATTAGAAGAATAAAGTAAATTAATAATTAAAATAATTTAGATGCAGGTGTTTTTCTGACCTGACGAGATGTGAATGGAAGTCACGTGTTAATATTGAAAGTTAAATGTACAATAATAATAATAAAACTGACGGGCACAATTAATGTATTTGCCATTCAACTTGTGATTGTAGTTTAGTAATAGAACAATTTAGAAAAATGAGATAGAGAGGAAGCTCAACTATTAACCGTGGGTGGTTTTGGGTGAATGCCAGACAACAGCTTGAAATATTATGTGGTTTCTATAGAAACGGTCAAATCTCTTTGGTAGGGAGACGAATTGTAATTGATGATTTTATCATCAGCTGACTATTACAAGTGAAGGAAGACATAAAGTTGCAAATGGATTTTAATTTTTTTTTATTCAGTTGCAAAAGTTCTTTGCAAGATTAATACAATAGATGTAAATTAAATAAATAGGTAGACATACTTCAAAAGGATGTTAATTTTTTATGGTTTTCTCTTGATTTTTGTTCTTTTAAAATTGATTTCTCCTGGTTCTGTAAGTGTTGCAGTTGATTTTCAACTTCGATTATTCTTGTTTTTATGCGGGCACTCACAATTTTATCGCTAGGAGAGAGAAACATTAATATTAAACAAGTCAACCAACATTTATGGATCACGAAATGAAAATAAAATTCTCGGAATTTTAACAAGTTCTAATACTGCTTTTAAGAAATTTTTAACAATCAATAATTATTTAAATTTTTTACGTCTCATAACTGTAATTAACATATTTCTAATTAATTGTAACACGTGATTCTTTTAAGAGACCATCCTGACACATAGAATCTCTATTGATTACTTTAGGTGAGATACCTGGTGTTTCTTGCTAAGGAATGCTGTAAATCCTGCAACTGCTTCCCGACTTTTTTGATATCGGCTTCGAGTTTCATTGACTGAAGTAAGTAAACAATTTTTATTTGTATTTTTCTTTTAAGGTAATTTTTTATTAAAAATTCTTACTTGTAAATTTAAATTTCTAGTTGTGCTCGTTTTTAATTTTTTGTTGTGTGTACTGTTTTCTTTAGACGTTGAAGGTTGTGTATCTAAATGATAATAAAAAGAACTTTCGTTATATCTAATTCATTTTTTGAGATATAAATGCTACCTTTTCTTAGCATTAATTTTTTATTCAAAAAATCGAAAACTGATTCCCGAGGTTCAACTCGATTATAACCAGCCGCTATTTTCTTTTCTTTTAATCGTTTTTTCCTTAACATTCTTTTCATTTTAACCGGATCGTTTAGTGCACCGTTTTCTCGAAGTTCAAGACATTTATCTAGTGATTTACCAGCAGGGAAAACTACTGCTTCGACTGGCTCAGTTCTCCCTTCACCATTTTTCCCAAGACCTTGTCTAAAGGAAAATTCAATTATTAAAGAATTAAAAGATTATTATGTAGTAATATTTACCCTACTATATAACCCATTTTCGCCATTAATTTCGAGCCAATTCCTTTAGTATGCTTTTCCCATTCTCCTAAACCGTCTACTATATTAATTGGTTTAATTGAGTGTATTTCGTCTAAACTTCTTTCAAATTTTGCTACGCGTATTGTAGCATCCTCGTCTTCCGAATCTGCAGAACTACTATCCTCGTCGTCATCATCTAACATACAAATGAAGGTTAGTAAAAAAAAATAAGTCGTATTGTAGGGTTTGAAAAATTAACCCAATGGTAAAATATCTTCTAATTCTAAATCAGCTGTGTTTCCATAAGTATCGTACCGCACAACAAATTTATGGTCATTTGTTATTTCGTCTATTGTAGCTCTGTACCACAAACCATCGGAAAATTTTGCGAGACATTTGGAATCACGTTGAAGCGAGCTAAATGTAACAAGTCGTAATTTCTAATTTTACAACATTAAATCTTTTCAAACCTAAAGTCAAGATCACGAAATTCAAGCAGATCGTCGAAACTTACTACGTGACCGTGTGAAAATCTATAAGATTTGTAAAGACGTGATTTAAATTGAAATAACATTTGTTTTTTACTTTTTACCTGCAACTTTCTGAAAATTTGCAATTTCCATCTAGGAAAAACGGACATGGTTTCATGGAGTTATTCGTTGGGTTACAAAACATAACCCGAACCTACGATCGGTTATAAATTATTTTTTGTAATGTATATATAATGTAGTTTAGTATTACTTTTATATCCTCTAGAGATGAAATATCATCAGATGGTTCTACAGATAAAATAACCGCATTATGAAAACTATGTTCACCCCATTCCTGACTAAATGGAGCTCTGCATTTTGAGCCTTCAGCAGATGACAAAACTTCATTTAACCCACTATCGTCTTCATTTATAATTTCTGTTTTATTCACTTCTGGCTCTTCATTATTTTCCTGTTTAAATGAATTTCAGAACATCAGTAATTGTAAATAAGTATTTTATTTTATTTTTTAGTTACAGGTTGAGGTAACGATGAATTATTTCCAGATGATAGTCCTTCAAGCTGTGCTAGTAATCGTTGTTTTTTAACCGATAGTAAACTGTCTATAATAAAATCGAATTATTCATATGGCAATATTTCATCAACATACATTCCAAAACCTTTCGTAAGTTGTAACAACTGCTCCAAATCTGCAACCAATTTCTCCAATTCCGATCTCGTTTCAGAATCTGCTTGATGCATCGCCGATCTCATAGCTTCCAGCTGATTTTCGTAATCTTTAACAGAAGTTTCCAAACTAGTTTCATCCATTGCATTAAATACTTATACCAAAATCAACATCACCACAACGAAGCGTTTTTGCTTTGTAACGTCTCTATTTAACACCAGATGTCGTGATTGCATCGGCGCTGATGTCCGCATTTGTTTTAATCGTTCGTCGTCCGTCAAATCGCAGCTCCGTCCAAACCGGAGAAGATTACAGAACCTAGGAGTCTGTGGTCGGTCTAATTGTTAATCTATAACATATTATTTCATACAACTTGAACATTTTTAAACTCTCTTTTACAGCTATGGCCAGTTTTTATAACGGTGATGTATGATTTAACATCAGGCAAAAACATTTCATCCGTTTTGGCAATGCACATTTGATGGCTTTACGTTGTTTACGAACCATGCAAACGAAGCACTTACCAATTGTTTTCATCCTATGCGTTTCGTCAGTGATTTTCGTCTACGTTCATTTTGGCGACCAAGTAAGTCGGCTCGAGGCGACCAACAGAAAACTAGGTAAGATACGTATCAGTTTTATTTCCCACGTTTTTTGAGATTGGAATTTGTTTACTTTTTTTTTTTTTTACATTAATATGTTTCTATATACGGATAAAATGTGTCGAAAATCGTTGCAGACGATTTAATAAAATGTGGTTTGTTTTATCAATGAAAATTTATGGGCATTTAATGTAGAGGGGTGGGGAATATGTTGTTGGCATTTTTTTATAGGATGGTAATAAGTGAGGTCATTGCTTAATACCCAAACAAAAAAGCAATTAAGAAACGGAATGAATGTAAACATAACTGCAGGAGAAATTGTGCAAAGACTGAACAACTAAAATGTATGGACACTGCAATAGCAGAAAGCAGTTATGCAAAGGTTTCCAAAAAAGATTTTTAAGTTTCCATCTATCAGATAGGGGGGAGCAAAGCATTATAATAATGTTGTGAATAAATTGTATTGGTCCTCTCTCAATACAATTAAATGAATTGGCTGTGAGTCATCTGTCATTTCTTCGCATGAAAGATTCAGTTGGCAGCAAATTACATCTTCCCTTTCCCCCCAGTCTCTCCAATGTGATTGATGTTTTCCACTTGAACTACAAATTCTCGAAAATACATGAGTATGCGAGATATCACCTTGGCAACGCATCCCACAGCACCATCTTTTCCTATGATTTAACACCAATTTTGTCTTCACTTTTAAAGTTGTAGTAAATTAAATTGTGAAAATCAATAAAAATGGGAGGCGTTTTTCTAATTAAATAAAATCAGCCTCTCTAGCTCTTCATTATCTACAAAACGAGATGTTTTAATGATTTAAGAGAGTTAGCAATCAGATTGCTTCAATGCAGAACAAGTAAAGTTGGTCGCTTGAGACCGATAACTAATTTATGAATTGAATGACTCATACAGACGTAAAAACAAAAATCCCCCTATCAATGTGACGTTTTTGTATTTGGAGGAAAATTCGGGTAAGTTGAAGTTTGAAAAATATTTTAAAGTTGTGTGACAAGACCTTAGAAAAGAATTCAAAACCTCATTTAAGAGCCGCTGAAGAGCGATATAAAACAAAAGCTTTTGTTTAGCGAAAGAGTTGTAAAACAAGCACTTCTAAGTTCTTTTACAACAACAACACGAGAAGCAACATTTTTCTATGGTTAAAAAGTACTTAGCATGGTTATTGATTCCTCAATTTACTATCATCTCAAGAATTTTATCCTGCAGCAGTAAACATTATTTGAATTTTTACGATTTTTTTTAATATTAGAAATTATGACAAACCACGCTAGGCATGTCGCTTACGTTCTTCAACATACAATTGGAGTGACAAGTTTTGAGAAAAAAAAACCAGTTTAAACGTTATGTTACTTCTTTGCGGCACACACAAGTAACTTATTTTGATGGTGCTTATAAATTTTTCTTTAGTTTCATGTCGTTTTGGAGGTGTTAGGTAAAATATTATGTTAAAAATTCATCTTATGTTTATTTTCTAAAACGACTTAAGCGATGACTTGTACAAACATTGCACGTTGCTTACTTTGAAGTGAGCATTCATATTTAATATTTGCATTAGTAGGTGATGATACCAAGACTTGTTTCTATATATTCACGATAATATGTATTAAACATTGCCGACTACTGGGTTAATCACATGTTTACACAATAGCGCAGTTTATCATGCGGAGTACAAGCAATGCGGTTTCTTTTGAAGCAAATAAAATGTCATTTTTCTCTGTCAAAACAATGTGACAACGACATGTAAAACGCTATTATCTTTCCTGCAGAACAAGCCATTGAACAAATGCAGCTGAGCAGCAGCATTGATCAACAGCAGCTGCATATTAAGAGCCCGGTGATGCCCAGCGACGTGGAGTCATTGGCCACTACGAGATCAGGATTAACAGAGGACTTAAGCAACGATGTCGTCGTGATTTATAACCGAGTGCCTAAGACGGGTAGTACAAGCTTCATGGGTGTTGCTTATGACTTGTGTGCCAAGAATAAATTTAATGTTCTTCATATAAATACAACGAAAAACGTTCACGTCTTGTCGCTTTCAGATCAGGTAGGGAATGCAATGTTAATCCATGTGAAAAAAATCTGGAAACATGTCATATTATGTTGAGAGGGAATTTATGGGTGTAGATAAGCGAGGGACTGCTTGGAGGGGAGTAGTGATTGGGTATGTAAATACCGGTTTGGATCTAAAAGGAAGTGATTTAGATATTCAAAAGTTTTTTTTCTCATGGTCATCTAAAAAACATTTGTAATTTGATTATGTATGAAGTAGTGCTTAAGTATTTTCATGCATTTGCATGTTTTTAGTTTGACCTCTGAAGGGAATGAAAATTCTTTATCAATAATGACGTCATTTGGTGAATTTAATTACAGTGTGAATTCTTGGGGGATGGTTGATTACAACGTGTTGACAATATCGGCTTCAATATCTTTATTAGAATACCCAATTTGGTTCAAGAACGTGCAGCTAAATTGTGACATAATTCAAGAATTTAGTAGTTGAACATGAAATAGCATTTTATTATCAATTTATACCTAATAAAATACCTTTAGGTTGTCAGTGCACCCTTTAATTTAGCGTATTACAGTGAATAGCTATAACTAATCATACAACTATAATATATCGCACGCTATTGGATACTAAATTTCATGTCTTGTAAATTGAATATGGTGAATTAGACAGTTAGAATTCCTCTTTTGTATTATTTACTAGGCAGAAAGGTTTGGGGAGAGGAATGAAAAAACTCATAGGGGAGTCATCAGATAACAGAAACATGACTAAGATGAGTTGCAAGTCAACAGACCCCACTTTTTATTTACATCTAACGAGCTTTTCCTCTACGGGGGAGAGCTGAAATGGTCTTTTAAGTACACCTCTTTCCTTGATTAAATATTGCTAATTATAAATCAATGGCGAGTTAGAAAGGTCGAGTGGGCAATTCGCTTGCCGAGTCATTTCGGTTGTATTTTTATTTTTTAATAGGCTCGTTTTGCATATAATGTTACATCGTGGTCGGAGAAAAAGCCAGCACTTTATCACGGTCATATTGCTTTTTTGGACTTTGAAAGGTAAATTATTAAGAATTTCTAATCATGGTTATATGATAATTTATTTCTTTCTTTAGGTTTGGGGTTTCACAAAAGCCAATTTTCATTAATATCATCCGAAAACCACTAGATAGACTCATTTCCTATTACTACTTCCTACGCTATGGTGACGACTTTCGACCTTATTTGGTCAGGAAACGGCAAGGAGATAAAATGGTGCGTAAAAACAAAAGTGATGAATGATTTATTGTGAAATTGGGGCAATTTTTTTAAAATCAAGAGAAGTTAAAGAACAAAAATGAGAAGGACGTGGGGTAGAATACGATTTTAATGACTGGATTTTTTTCTATTTGCAAATTCTTTTATAAAATGTTTTTAAAATCCTTTCATGAAATTTAGTTTTCCCCACGAGAAGAAAATTTACATAAAAGTATTGATTTTTATGTATATTGCATTATCTGAAATTAGTTTAGTTTCAAGTTCGAGGCCAGTTCTTGGTCTAGTACTTTGCTGGTAGCTTTCTTCAATTAAATCATTTAGAAAATTCGAGCAGCACTTAAGATTGGAAAATTTAATTATCTCACTTTATGATGTCGTATTTTATTAGCTTTCCAACTTTGATTCCTTGTACTCGAGTATACTGTTGTGTAATTAGATCAACACTTTTCAATGTGGACAATCGTATTATGAGTCATCGGGAAATGTATTTTGAGTAACTATATGAACCCTCTATCTGCAGACATTTGATGAGTGTGTTTTGCGACAAGAGCAGGACTGCGCTGAAGAAAACATGTGGATGCAAATTGCTTTTTTCTGTGGTCACATGGCAGACTGCTGGTAAATAAATAAAAGTTTTTTGACTTTCTATACTATTTCACTCTGTTGGTATTTCCAGGGTGCCTGGAAATGGATGGGCTTTACAGCAGGCAAAACACAATCTTGTTCATAAATATCTACTCGTTGGTGTAACGGAAGAGTTACAAGACTTCATTGCACTACTCGAAGCTACTTTACCTCGGTTTTTTAAAGGGAGTTTAGATTTATTTTTAAATGGTAAAAATTTAAACTGAATATACTTTTTATTGCTTTATTTCATATGACTGACTTCATTTTAGGGAAAAAATCTCATTTAAGGAAAACAGCGCAAAAATTGGAACCATCTGCCAAAACAGTTTCAATCATTCAAAAATCACCCATTTGGAAAATGGAGAATGAATTTTATCAGTTTGCGTTAGAGCATTTCCATTTTATGAAGAAAAGAACTTTGACAGTTAAGAATGGAATAATTACAGATAAAGGACAAAATTTCCTTTATGAAAAAATACGGCCCAAGTGAATGATAAATCAAGTTCGTCTTGACATTTTTTTTATAAAAAAGTTTATTTCATAGATATTATTTTTGTAAATAAGTTTCTACCTCATTTACAAAAGAAAATAACTTAAAACTCTTTTTCCATTTTATTTTTTTTAAATTGATAATAATTCCCAAAAATGAATGTCTGTGTTTAGATTTTTATAGTTTACTAAAGTGTGCAAAAGTTAGAAACATATCAATGATGATTATATATATATATATATACAGTTTTATATTTTTTTTCCTTAATTTTTGGAAATTTAAGTTTTCCATGTTTAGGCAGTAATGATGGAATTGAATGTAAAGTTTGTCTTCAGATTTTACTGAAGAGGTCGGGTGAAATTTTTGTGCTGTGCACAAGTTACATAACCAATCGGTGAAGGTAAACATTGTAATGATATTTAAATGAAGTGGTTGTTATCCATTCAAACAGTTTTTCCATTTTTAGAGAAAATTATTTTTAATACTAGGCAAAGCGATAATTATTTTGAATTTACGTTTACTTTTTATATAAGTAAGTAAAGTTTCTGTAGGTATTTCACTGTAACTTTTTTGTTTATTAACATTCAACAAAAACTTAAGAAATTTTTACAATAAGTTATAATTTGATGATGAAATAAAGGTTTAAGTATTTCTGAAAAAAAAATTACATTTCAAATTTAGGATTTAAAAAGGCAGACTTAGATGAAAAACATTTTTTTTTTTTTTGAAAATTAATGAAGAGTAAAACAAATCTGATATTGCAATGGCAGTAGGGAAAATATAACATTCTATCACTTCAGTCACACCAATTTTTTTCAGCGAAATTTTGCATTGCTTTTACTTTTAAACTTTTTATTCACTGTTTTTTTTAAACCTACTATTCGTCTATTTTACAATTTATGTACAACATCAATCTGGGATGTTTTCATGCAATCTGGGTACGGCAATTTTAATGGGATAACTTTTTGTTTCGAACACGCAGGTCTTAGTTTTCTCAACTTGTTATAATTAATTTCTATTGCTTTTTTTTTTTTTATAGCAAAAACTCACAAAATGGTTGAGAAACAAGATTCTAAACATAAAAAAAACAACAGGTTGTTTATCCCATACGTCAATAAACGTTTGAGCTGTATTTGTGAAAGCTTCATGTAAGCCAAACAAACCAACTTCCATCTAAGAATTAAATCACTACAAGCAGAAAAACATTTCAAATGTGTCAGGAAGGGTTTATTTTATTTTTTTATTATTTTTTTTTGGAGCTTGTTTTTTTTTTCTTACACTACAACTTGAAAAGTCCTCTATCCCCTCCCAATATGAAAAAAATGAAGCCCCAAACGAAGTTTCTTATATTTCCCGAATGAGAAATGGATGAATCATCCTTTTCTAATGGAACAAAATCTGCACTTTGTGATGAATTTCTCTTTATGTGGTAATGAAAAGTTTTTATCTTCCACTTTTCTACTCTCCATTTTACTTTTTTTTTTAAAATACACAATTTGACGGTTTTTTTTTTTCAACCTTTTCTTTTAGGCACAAACTAGTTTCACAAATACGACTCGGAGAGTTCAAAGTCCGATGGAGAAGCCCGCGTACTCCTCGTCATACCAACGGTAATGGCAGAGTCCGAATTCAGATCAACAACAATAACTTCCTTTTGAATCGCAGGCAGACCATCGGCAGTGAACGATTCATTGGTACTGGGAATGATTGGCTCAACTGGAACACTACCTCCATTATTTCTATCACCTTCTTGAACGACTCCAATTTTTGCTTGCTGAGCTCGTTTCTCTTGCAAACGATGATTTAACATCCGAATTTTGTCTTCTTGCTGTAAGTAAAAGTTAATATTCAGTTCCCCCAAAAAAAATAACTAATCAACTAAAAGTACTTCAGCAATTAGTCTTTTTAATTCCTCATTTTCTGCAATCAATTTCTGATGTTTCTCCTCCTCCTCTTTACTGGGTAGTGAATCTGTTAAGTGTCTGCTCTCTGCTCTATCTCTTGGATGATGTATTAATTCAGTTACCTGTAAGCAATAAGATTTTACACAAGATTTTTACTATCTAAAATACACTTTATAACCTTTGGCACGAAAACTAAAGCCATTGAAAGAAAACAGCAAAAAATAATAGCCAGCGCCACAAATGCGAAACTAGCATCCTGCTGACTGCTGATCACTAATGTAACAGGGGCAGTAATCATACACAGCACCTTGAAAGATAAAGTGAAATTGATTAAGGGCTTTTTAATATCTGTTTATAAATGATCTTACCACAACATTATAAATGCTCATCCCTACATATCGGGAATCGTTGATTTGTTTTACTTTTATACTTCTAGTTTCATATGCAAGAAAAATCCCAAAAATAAGAAGTAATCCTTTATACCCATATAACACACCTATAAAAATGTACTGTTTTAAACCTCCCGTGTCTCTTATGTTATTCTCTGCAAAAACATTACCAAACCAAATAATATTATTCTCAGACTCGCAATGTTCCAACTGTGGTTCCAGTCGAATATCTTCTTCCTCATTAATATCTTGCTCCAAAGTAAAGATTTCAATGGTTCTTTGAAGTGGATCGAGAATTTGCCAAACCATCAGAATTACAAAGTCCATTGCAACCATAACTCCAAGCATTCCAAATAATTTTCTATTATCAACACGTGACTAAAAATAAGTAAATAAATGTTCAGGAAAATACTGCTCTACAATACAGTAGATAATTTTACAATTTTCTTTTTAGGGTCATGTTTAGTTTTTGTAGTTATCCGATGAACCCTCCAAATTTTAGTAAACATTGACCCATAAGCTAATGTAAATCCAAATGTTAGTATCCATGCTCTGGCTTGACATACAACTGGATATTGCTCAGGCGTTACAAATCTGCCATCAATGCCTAAAAGAATCACACTGAGCAAACATAGAATGATTCCTATTAAAGTGATCATATTGCAAACTGGATGAGAAAGTTCAATAAACCTGCAATTCATATATACCACAAAAATTAAGGTTTATATTTGAAATTAATTGATTTATTTTACCTTCTATTTCCGAATACAATCGTGAACACCAAAAGTCCAATCGCAATAATAATTCCCACAATAGACACTATTCCCATTCCGATAAACAAGGGTAGAGAAACATTTCGCAGTTGAGGCATCACAATAGTTTGATCTCTTGGTGGTCTACCACCTGGGAATATTGTTATTTAATTAATTAAGAAAGGATAATTAATTGAATTTCTAATTTACCTATCCACACTACTTCACTCGTCCATGATAAATTGTCAGTTCGTGTGTCGTAAAAACCTAATTTATGGTACTGCCCATCTGGAAAAGTAACATTGGGTATTATTTTTTTAAACTTATTGTGTGGAGCTGTTCAGTAAGATTGAATGTAAAGGTGAAAAAATATTTATCAAGGCTTGTAAGAGAACCTTAGCAAATGAAAAATGACCAAATGACAGTGCAACATGAAATTTCACTTCTACGCAACATTAATCAACCCAAGAAGTGAAATTTCTTGTTCTAAACTTGCACTATCACAACATATCCAAAAAAAGAGGTTTACAGTGCATTGATACCTCTCATTTGTTCAATCAATGTCCATGCTATTCGATCTCCTTTGGCTGAAAACGCCACACTTCCCTATAAAAACGAAGGCAAAAATCAACTATTAGGAAAAAGAAACATAAAATCAGTTAATCCAATATCGGACTTACCGACACACCCAAAAAAGATGTCGCATTCATAGCTGAGTAAATCTGATCAGCAATAAATTTATTTGTATAATTAAAATCTTCTAATTTCATATTACTCTTCTCTAATTGTTTCATAGTGTCATCTAATGCCAATGCAACCGCCCAAATGGCATCGTAGGCTAATGGGGCTTCTTGATAACCTTCAGGTTTACTACCATTATAACCATCTTTAATTAATTCTTCATCTAGCCTTTGGATAAATTCTTGAGACGTCTTGAAAAAAAATATTGTTTTCATATTTATTTATTGTAGCCTTGGAATGTGTAATTGAATTGTTTGTACCATCCCAGATCTGGTCGGTTTGCTGTCTTGATTGAGCATTAATGCTTCCGTTGTAAGATGACCCTCAGCTGCTTCCTTCATTTGATCGACGGTGCAATTGATTTGCTTATCAGGGACGCGGTACCAATTATCTTCGTACCAACCGATGAAGAACCACACATACTGTTTGCCGTACATTTTTGTTTTATATATCTAAGATAAATAATTATTTGATAGTATCTTTTAGAGTTTTGTATGTACATGATATAAATTTACCTCACAAAGGACTCTTCGAGCTTCGGCAACGTAGAACAAACCTACAATAATTCTTGCATCTTGCCTCTAAACCCATTCAAAATTTCATAAGTCACATTCAAAAAATTTAAAACATTCAGAAGGATTTACTCTTAAATTTCTAACAGCATCTGTAGGATCAGTTAAAAAACTTTGTCTTGTAATAATTTCAATTCCTTCTTCTTTGCATCTACTTTCTAAATCTTCAACTGTCTGTAAATGATAGAAATAATCAAGAACTAATATTTTAATTTCTAATTTAACATAAAACTGTTAAATATTTTAAAATTACAGAAATGAAAACTTCTTCAGCCTGCTGTAAAATAGCCACACGTTTCCAACCAAATCTTTGGAAGATCCTGATTCGAGTTGGGTTGTGCACTGTAGCCGATGGGTGAGTTCGAAAAAACGTTTCGAACCGAGCTCGATTGGACAAGGCAGGAGAACTAGCACCATAAGAAACCTAAGGAAAACAAACAAGAAAATAAGATTCAAGTAGAGGTACTTGAGTCAGTTGTTGAGTTTTCAAGCAGGAAACCTCCCATCCTCTCATAGTTTAAACAACTGGAAAAACGCCAAGAAAGTAATAAATGAAAAGAACATTTGTCAAACTAATTTTTGTGAAGTTAGTGTTGATTTTAGTCATTTCTTTTTTTCAATTTTTCAGTACAATGGGAAATGTTTAAAGATGAGATAGTGGATAAACAATTTTAAGGAGCAAAGTTTTTTGAATTTGTCTGTGTATAAAATTTAAAGCATAAACTTACCACCACTAAATTCCACATTTTTGCAGCTTCACCTACGGTTGTACAGACAATGCTACATCCGCATAATAACATCAGTTTTTGTGGTGGATTGTAAAGAAGATCGTACATAACGCTTGCTCCTAGACCGGGTTCACACTGCAAAGAATAAAAAATAAAAATTTCATTTTTTACATTCTTCAAGATTTTTACCAAGGAGAGTAATAAGTATCCTTGCTTTTACACTTCATTAAATTGTAAATGTAATTAACTTAAAATTGTAATCTCTTTTGCACTTGTTACAATATCCCATCATAGTCTAACTCCAACTTTGCAGTTAAGTGTTGTTTTGTAGCGTGTTACAGGCTATAAATAACATGTTGTAGGACAGTGTAATCCCTTGGTGTGAACAATTTTATAGTTTGACAGGTGTGAAATTGGATTTGCTAGCCACAGGAATCACCTCTTGCCAAAATGTAGTTGCTCTGGTGAGTTCTGATGAACGAGTTTTAAGGGACGTTAAATGCATATAATTTGTGTCATAAAAGAGAAAGTTTGGGAAATTACTTTACTCAAAATGCGTGAAAAAGCAGATGCTAAAGCGAGGAACAAAAAGGTAGAAATATTTTCGAAGTTCCTAATTCAGTTTTTAGGGTGGTGTGCACTGTTGTATTTCGGTCACCTTATGGCAAAAATTAAAAATAATTCCTGACGACTACTAGGTTTAAAAATTTAAAACAATTTTCAACCTGTCGAGTTAAATTATGTACTCTCTTGAAATTTTAACATTTTAATTAAATGCTGGTCCATGTAGTTAACATAAACCTGTTTACACCACAAAGCCAGCAAAATTGTAACTGTAAGATCACCTTTGTTTTATTCAAGTTATAATTATTTAATTATGAATTATAAACTTTTTAAAATTACACCAACAGAAATCCCGTGACGTAACTAGTCACATGACACAAGAAATTATTATGGCGCCAATTAATAGCTCCAAATCGTGATGTTCAATACAGTGCCTATATTAATCCGATGTCAACGCTGGCCGAATTTTAACAG
Source organism: Pachymerium ferrugineum (assembly GCA_034686365.1). Lineage (NCBI taxonomy): Eukaryota > Metazoa > Arthropoda > Chilopoda > Geophilomorpha > Geophilidae > Pachymerium > Pachymerium ferrugineum. Next base: position 5,708 of record JAQGAS010000150.1, on the reverse strand, counting down.
CTGATGGGTCTGATATAAAGGTAAGAAGAAACTTTTGTATCATTATATGGAGCTAAGATTTTAAGAAGTTTGTGCATCAAAGTGTAAATGTAAGTTTTGTGTGGGTTACGTAGGCCTACTCTCTCTTACTGACGTCTTATACTCCCTATTTTAAAATTTTCCGTGATCTCACCATGGACCTTATTTGCTTGCTAAGCCGACACTTAATCAGTTTAATATTTTAGCATTCGAATACGTAAATACGCAAGCAAATCTAACTAAGCACAAACAAGCGCTCGTTCAATTTTATTCTGTCGAATATCAGTTTGTAGGGTACGGTTAAACAGAAAAACATAAACGATAACCAATAATCTGAATTTGATTTTCTCCAGACCTATTTACAACACTGGCTCATCCTTACAGTCATTCAGCAAATAACGGGTCCTTAGAAACATACGTGTTGTAATTAGTGAAGAAAGCGGGTTCACTTAACAAATGGGACGTGAGCCCATGACACTCGAGTATCTGTGGTATCGTGGCCAGAAAACCCTTATTGGCTTTCAGGTCATTTGTAATGGAAGAAACGTGTAAAGCACTTGCCCCTTTACATGCCTTTAGCGCACAAATTACGGTGTTATTTTACATTTGGTCTCTTGTAATAACAACTAAAATCCACACTTAAAATATCTTGGTAATACTGGAAATGTTCTACTTTAATTTCGAGACTGGTTGACCAAATCGTTAATTGTAACATTCCACTTAAAATTGGACGTATATTGCTTGAATGAAATATGTTATGGAGCAAGCTACTCAAATCAAGTTGCTCTGTTATTGCAATGCCATCAAACGAAGAACAACGAAATTAGGCGTAAAATGATAAGTCATTTATGAGTATCATCAGTATTCAAATGAGATGTCGTCTTTAAAAGAAAAAGAAATTGCAGATTCTTTTATTCCCAACAACTTTAACATTTTAAATTGCACCATTCCAACATTTTGCAAAAATATTAGAAGTTTTACATTTTCATAGGCAGTTAGTTAATGTTTCATTTTCCTTCTAATTAAGCAAAAATGTTTGTCCCCATAATTAAGAACGTTTCGGGGTTTATAAAGTGACATGGTAAAATGCTTATCACCTCACAATGAAAGACTAATTAACTCCGTGTGAATTTAAGAAATGTTAGTAAACATTCTTTTATATGTTTTCCTATTGTTTACTTTGTTTTCTACGTCGATCTCTAAAGCAATTTGAAAAGTTCAATCTTCAGGATATTCTTCATACTAAACCGATTCTTTTATGGGCAGCATTCATGACTAGTTCAATACTTTATTACTAAGTAAATTACTTTCTTCTTTGTTTATCTCCAATTCAATCTCATAAACTCTAAAAACTTTGGCTTTTCCCAACGTTTTGTAAACAAAAAATTAAGAGTTGTAGCAAATAGTACAAAATAGGACGGTCTTAATTTGCTGATTCGATAGAATTTGTGGTGGAATTGAGGTAAAGTTGTTAGCAATTCTGAAAGGGGAATCAATAAAACATTGTCTGAAAGCACTTAAAAGAATTCCTACTTAGAAATTGATCAGAAAACAAGCTAGTAAAACACAACTATATGAATTGTTTATAGTAGAAGGATTTAGCTTGGCACACTAGAAACTTTACTGGTCTTTTGGTCTAGTGGTTACGACGTACTGAATATCATGGTGAGGTCAATAGCATAGTTTAAGGGTTGGTTATACTTGTTTACAAATAAATTTATACGCATTGGTTCGAGTTGTTAACTTTCAGCACATATATACAACACAAAGTAATTTGGTTTTATAAATTAAATGGATAATTTTTATAGGTAAAATAATTGGGAGATAAGTTTTCAATTTTTAGTTAATGATAGATGTTGCAACAGTTTGACTTGACAAAGAATAGAAATTTCTGCGTGTAAACAAGACTTTGAAAAGTTACAAAGCCACAGTGGGAGGCTGAATGCAGTTGTAGTGTAGTGAAAAGTCAATCTTCCTTTGTTGGGTTGAGTTCATGTGTTGAATAGAAACTTTCAGCAGGTGATAAAATAATACATAAGTTACTATGTCAATAAAATTACCATATTTATTGGATGACTAGAAAATTCAGTTTTCAGTTCTTGTTTTTTTTTTTCGCTTGCACATTTGAATTCATGTTTACTGCGAGTTCATTGGAATCCATTCAACTTAAGACCAATGGATTTCCAATATGGATAAATAAAAATCTTTTGAGATAAGGAAAAGAGATTGGTTGATGGGAGGAAGGCGGTTGCATCTTCTGCCACTCTCTCCTGATGCGTCTCATATCCGTGCTTTAAAGGTCTGCTCTTCTTGTCATTCCATTTTTTGGATCCCGTCCAGAATTGGTTAGGGAGGACATTGAAATGATAGTAAGCTCAAGGTTTTTCTATGATTGATGAGTTATATGATTTGTTTGTGGGGTCAGATAGAACATACTAGTTTAAGCAAACTACTGAAAAGTTCTTCTTTCCTTTGGATAGGCTCTTACAAATTCGAAATGAAATTACAGTACAGTTGGAAACAGTCAGGTTGCAACATTTGGAGTCAGCTTGTTTGGTGGGGCAAGAGTAATTGCAGACACAGAATTTCTGTAATTGAGTAATCAATAACCGGCGTTCGAGGGAAATTGAAGAAGAGTTGTCAAATTAGGCTTAATGTGAGAAGCCTGCATGAAATTACAATTACCTAGCTGAACTACGATCAATAGTTCTTATGAGAACTCATGAACAAAAAAAAGTTAAAGAAATGAAATTCATTTATAAGTCATGCAAAAACTTCCCTTATTAAATAAAATATCAGCCGTATAAAAGACATAAGACGAAGGTAAGAAGTTATCGATAATTTGAGAATCTTCGAATCAAAGAAAAACTCCGCTCACAGTTATCATTCAAGCGTCAATTCGTTCAAGATAATTTAATGGGCATTTAGGTTGAACAAATCGATGTAAGAAAAAAGGGAATGGATAAAACCTATGTCAACCATTGTATGGGGTCAGACGTAAAGATTTACCTTCTGATGGGGTAGAGAGGCCTTTACGCCAATTGGAATGCACCTAATTTTATTTTTTACGCCCTTATTTAATATTGCATCTCTCAAGTAACCCTAAGATATAATTTATTGCTTTACAACTTTCTATTTGGCCAAAATCACCATTAATTGCTTCACTACACTCGTAAGACAAGCAACACCCTCTGCAGGAGTGTTTTACTCAGGTGCATAATCTACACCCTTGGAAAAAGATTGCAACTCAACCTAGAAAGGGTGCTATGCATTATGCCCTTGCAAGTGCAAAACACCTTGTAGGTGTCCCTTTACAAATGCAATAGGTATTAGTCTACTCCTTTGTTTCTATGAGTACATTCTAACAAAAGCTTAAAGTTTATTGCATTCATGTGGTTATAAAGAGATTTTCTGTTAATAAATTCATTCTTCTTATACTTAAGCTTACGACGTTATACAGGATGCGCAGTTAACGAATCTTCGATCTAACTCCGCGTTCTGCGCATTCTATAAATCGTCATAAGCTTAGGTGTAGGTATAAGTGTAAGTCAAGTTGCGCAAACTCCCTATTAAGTTGGATATCCAACTCAATGCTTATACTTATACCAAGAGTATATAGTATATACTCTTGCCTATACTTAAACTTTTGACGATTTATGGGATGTGCAGAAAATTAATCTTCGGTCTAACTCTAGTTCTGCGCTTAAGTATAGGTATAAGTATATGTATAAAAGTCAAGTTGCGCAAACTCCCTATTAAACTGAACTGTGGCTTAAGTGAGTTTAAACCTGTGACGTTACATTTGTTAAATAATTTTTGCATCGATCGTGAATAGTGACGTCACAGTATTAATACTCACTTAAGCTGCAGTTTAGTTATTAATATTTGAATGCAGCTAGTGATTGCTTTATAAAGTGTAACTAATTGCTTATATTCTGAATACGGAATGGGCTAAACAAACGTTCACGAGTCAATTTTTATTTTCCAAATTGCAATAATTTTTAAATGATGAATGAATGAATATAGGTTTTAAAGCTACCCGTCCAACACGTGCTTCCCTTTAACTTTAACAAGCATATTTTCAATCTGCACACTCAATTTTTTTCTTTCTTCACAAGATATCTTCTGGGAAAAATTTCATTTCAGCTGTTGCTCGTCTTACAAGCCTCCCTTTTCAACATCAACCAAAATAAAGGCCAAAACCTGTTGCTAAAATAACTCAACTTAATGTAATTCTTACATTCTATTGATGAAATGATTTCGTTACTTGTGTCAACTAATAAATAACGTCTCTTAATCATTCATTAAAAAGTGAACTGCAAAATTGCATGAACGTTATCAGCCTTTTCCTTTTGGGATTGAAATAATTGGACGACTAGCAAAATAGATTAATTTTAATTAGACGTATTTATACACAATCTACTTTATCAGTAGGGAAACAGAATACCATTTCGTCACGCCCTTTCACATTACAATTTCTATTATTTCCTGTCTGAACAAACAAGTTGACATTTATGGAATCACCTTTTTTTCTCAACGTTGTTTTCGATTCCCTTAACGTCTAAAAATAAGTCCGTACGTCCACAGTCGTGTGATTGATTAAGTAAGCAAATAATGTAATAAGTTGTGCAGTTATAGGTTAAATGTCATAAGTATCAAGACAGATTTATAGTACGTTTGCCTTAGCATGGCGAATCATGTAATGATGTAAATATTTTCTGTGAAAAAAGTGCACGTTGTTGTTGTTGACATTAAAAGCTGAACTTTCAATTTTCAACTAATTATATACGTTCAGTTCAGCATGTCACTTTTAATGCTTCAATATATAATGTTCGGATATGATTGCAACAAATAATTCAAATCCATTTCATAAATTTGCAATTTTCTACTTTTCCTCATCAAAAATAAATGTTTAGGAAAACATCTCTGCAATCGTTAATTCCGTTTTCAAAAAAATGTCAAACTTCGATCAACAACCAAAAAGGATTGAATGTTGCCAAGACAACGCGTGGTTTGACGTCACGTTATGTCTGCTATTCTACATCGTCTTCACCTCTGAAATTGAACTCCTGGTTGGGAGAAGTAAATTGGTTTTATACGAAATGAAGACTCTTGATTCAAGTTTTTTTTTTTTTTTTTGTGGTTGTATTTTCGTTTAAATTAACGCTTATGGAAGAAAGGAAGTAGATTGTTTAAACATACATTATTGCAAGGATTGAAGGGTTATCTTAGATTGTGTCGGCCACAATCGGTTTTTTTTCTACTGGTTGTAAATGTCAATTTTCTTTGTCTCGAAGCTTGGAAAATCTAATTAACTGTACGGTAACTCCATATATGGAATTTTGAAAAATTTAATTTCATCTGTAAATATTTTCCCATCAGTTTCAAGAGAATGCCACTCGTGCATGTCATGTTAAGACAGTATTGTTGAATTGCAGAAACGTGTGAAAGCGTCACCAATTCATAGTACATTGATTGTCAATTTACCCTTGCAGTTCTCACGTTTTATTGAAATATACCATTCAGGATTGTTTACACCTATGTCAACTACAATTGTACGGGATGTGCCTTTAACCAAAATTTGAGTACAAACAATATTATTCTTTACGACCCTATTTAAACTTTTCACTCCCAAGAAACACTAAATAAGTGATTGACATACACCTCTTGCAGGAGATTTTCTGTGCAAG
>JAQGAS010000149.1:0-91250 GCA_034686365.1 Pachymerium ferrugineum | reverse complement strand
GTCTCTGGGATGTCTTGTGGATGTTCCAAATTCATCCAAAATTGCAAGGATGAATTTGGGAAATAGGGACCAAAAAGTTTCGTCCCTAGGAACTACTGTGCTAGCTGGGATTGAATTGACGTACTTTCCCACATTTTATTGCCATTGTCACTTTTACAGAGTTGGAAGATGTTGCTCATGTATTGGAAGTTAATGGAGAAATCTACAACGCCATTCTCGGCTTGGTTGATGTAGCTCGCGGGACCAATTCATTTTACAAACTTCAGATATTAGAAGGCGATAAGAGTAAACGGTAAGCAATACTGTTTTTGCATTAATATTAGGGAGGTAGATAATGGGTTTTGCCTAATAAGTAAAACCGTCACCAACAACTCCCTAAAGAAACTGTTATCTGACGACTAAAATCGTTTAAATTGTTAGTTTTGGACAGGTGCTGACAAACGATTGAAGTCAACAATCTTTAAAATAATAGTATTGCAAAATTTGTAATGGTGCATAATTTTTTCAAAACTAGATATTGGTTATTCCGTTCATGGGGCCGAGTAGGTACTTCAATTGGTGGCAACAAAGTTGAAGCCAAAATGGATAGGGAAGACGCCATACAAGCATTCCAAGAATTGTATCTTGAAAAAACTGGAAATCGTTTCAGTAAAAAAAATAAATTCGTTAAGCATCCTGGCCGATTTTATCCGTTGGACATTGACTACGGTCAAGTAAGTTGATTATTTAAGTGAATGTTTAGAAATAAACCGATTCATAATTTTTAGGATGACGAAAAGATCAGAAAACTTAAAGAAGATTTTAAAAATAGCAAATCAAAATTAGAAAAACAGATTCAAGATCTAATACGTATGATATTTGATGTGGAAAGCATGCAGAAAGCTCTCGTGGAATTTGAGGTTTCAATAAATTAAAACTGTAATTTTCTGAATTGTCTAAGTGTAAATTTGTGTTTGCAGATTGATTTAAAAAAGATGCCGTTGGGAAAACTGTCTAGAAAGCAGATTGAAAAAGCTTACTCGGTGTTGACGGAATTGCAGCAGGTAAAATAGTTCAAGATCTTTACTTTTCTTTATTATAAGCCGTTTTAAATTTTGCAGCTAGTACAAACCAAAGCCAGTCCGCCAAAATTCTTAGATGCTGCTAACAGGTTTTACACACTCATTCCCCATGATTTTGGTGTTAAAAAACCCACTCCACTAGACAATGACGAAATTATTAAGGTATAATAGTGCTAAAAGCAAAACATTAGTTAATCTATAAATTTAAACTTCTTCTCGGTAGCAAAAAATAGAAATGTTAGATAACTTATTAGAGATTGAAGTTGCCTACAGTTTGCTTCAAAGTGGTGATGACAGCACAATGGACCCAATTGATTCTCATTATCAAAAATTGCAAACAGATTTGGAGGTAAATTTTGAAAGGTTTATAATAAACTAATTTACAACTTTATGTCTGATATGTTTAGGTTTTGGATCGCACTTCAACGGAATTCGAGCTGTTAGAAAAATATGTCAAAAACACTCACGCTCAAACTCATAACCAATACGGTTTGGACATCGTTGAAGTGTTCAAAGTTAATCGACACGGTGAAGATAAACGTTACAAACCATTCAAGAAATTACATAACCGAAAGCTTTTATGGCACGGTTCCAGAGTTACGAATTTTGCCGGCATTCTTTCGCAAGGTTTACGCATTGCCCCGCCAGAAGCTCCTGCGGTACTAATACGATCAAAAATAAATGAAAAGCCTATAACTAAAAACTGAATTTTTATTTTTTTTTTCAGACTGGTTATATGTTTGGAAAAGGAGTTTACTTTGCAGATATGGTATCAAAGAGCGCTAACTATTGCTGCACCAATAAATCTAACCCGATTGGGCTTATGCTGTTGTGTGAAGTTGCTTTGGGAAACATGTAAGTAATTTCTTAAAAAATTTATTTCTTTCGTGTTAGTAATTCCTAAATCTCTTCCAAAGGCACGAATTGACAAACGCCGATTTTATTACCAAGTTGCCAAAAGGCAAACACAGCACCAAAGGTTTGTCAATGTCGATTGAAATATAGTTTTGTTATAAAATAATTGTTCTCAGGCATCGGAAGAACTGAACCTTTTGCTGCCGAAAAGGTAATGGGCGATGATGGTGTTGAGATTCCTTTAGGAAAAGGAGTCCAAAGTTCTGTAGCTAATACTTCCCTACTGTACAATGAGTAAGTACTTAATCTACTTTGTAAATGCACATTTTTAAACTTCATCATTTTTAAAAATTTTCTAGATACATTGTTTACGATGTTGCGCAAATCAACGTGAAATATCTCTTGAAGATGAATTTCAATTGGCGATATTAAGATCTAAGTTTTGAGATTTTAACGTGATTGTTTTTCTTTATTTTTTTTCAGTATAATTTTACACACCAATTACAGCTAATAAACAACTGCTAATCATTTATTTTGGTCCAAGCATTGATCAAATTGTTCTTCTGTTAAATGACCCAATTTGAGAGCAGCTTGTTTTAAAGTTGTTCCTTCTTTGTGTGCCAGTTTGGCTATCTGGGCAGCCTTGTCGTAACCAATGTGAGTGTTCAAGGCGGTAACCAACATGAGAGATCTTTGCATTAGCTTGGATACCTCAACACATCTATCGGTAAACGACACCATGCTGACGCTCAACAAACGGATTGACCTAAATACAAATTGACTATTAATAACCCTCGTGGATTAAATATTTATTTTAAAAACAAACCTCAAAACGTTGGAAACCATCATTAAATACGTTCAATTCCAAGTGGCCATTACTTGCTCCTATAGTCACCGCCACATTATTGGCAAGCAACCATTGTAATCGCTTAACACTGAGTTGGATTTACTGAGCTGAACCTAATACGAAAAAAAGAGAAATTGTACATTTTACGTGGAATCCGGGTATTTTGATTTACCAGGCATGATGCTACTGCCTGGTTCATTCTCTGGTAACGTCAATTCCCCAAGCCCAGAGCGCGGTCCAGAACCGAGGAAACGAATATCATTTGCCATTCTAATTATACTAGGCGCCATGAACTTCAACCATCGCATCGTCGGTTGCAAGAGCTTCGAATTTATTCGGTGCGGTTTTGAATGGTAAAGTACCTGTTTTCCTTTACCTATACCGGTGATGTGTGGCTCCGCCTAGTAGTAAAATGCCGCCATTGGGTGGTCTTGCTGTAACCCGAGATTAGTTGTTAGTTCTGCCGCGTTTTTTGATTCATACAGACGGCCAGACGCACGGCGTTGGACGGGACGGGATTGACGAGTTTTATCATGGCAAACGATTTGCCGTACCGTGCTGAGTATGCAAAAAGCGGTAGAGCTAGATGTAGAGGCTGCAAAACAAAAATAGGAAAAGGTACAAATTCAAACCGTTAGACGTGTGATGCTTTATTGTATTGTAATTTGACAGGCGAGCTAAGGTTGGCCACCATGGTACAGTCGCCATGTTTTGATGGAAAAGTAAGAAATTTGATTTAAAACGGCAGTATATTTATTTTTACATTGTTCGTTATCTTTTGACTGCATTAGCAACCTAATTGGTTTCACTTCGATTGCTTTTTTGAACGATATAAGCCGAAAGCGCTGGGTGACTTTGCACATGTCGATCAGATTCGTTGGAAACATCAAGAAGAAATTAAATCATCAATTGGTAAGTTTCATTCATACATTAGTGAGAATCTTTTATTGAACATTTTGTTTTATCTATTTCATAATAAGAAGGGAAAGGAACCGATAAATCAGGTTCAAGTAAGGCGGCAAAAACAGAAACCAAAAATGAGTTGCCTTATTTTTGCATTGAATATGCTCAATCGAGCAGAAGTACTTGCATAGGATGTGGACAAAAGATCGATAAGGTATTAAACAAGAGAATTCATTCAAAGATTTCAATCCAGAGCGTTGAGTTCACAAAGTTTAGACCAGTCAACTTTGTGTTAATTAGTCTCTGGGAAATAAAATTTGTGAACGCTATCATCACAAAATTTAACGTTAGTAAATTTTAAAAGCGTTGCAAGACAAAAATTTAATTTAAATTTGAACGAAATTTCTCATTTGAATTTTTAATTTTGCACTAGAGCAACATCAGAATTTCTAAAAAAGATTATGAAGGAGAACAAGCTAGAAGATACGGACCCCAAGATTTGTGGCATCATGTTGACTGTTTTGTATCGAATCGTGACGAGTTGGAATTTTCTGCTGCAGCTGATAAGTAATTTTTTTAAATAAATGTGAAAATCGTTATTACATATCTTTAATTTTAGGTTAAATGGTTTTAAAGAGTTAAACCAGGAAGATCAAGAGCTACTCAAAACAAAACTGCCAGCTCTTAAAACAGCAACGTTAGTAGTAAAATAGTAGGACACGTAACAAATTTCATGTGTTAAATTTTTAAATAGTAAACGACCAGCTAAAGATGTAAAAGATGAACCTGACAGAAAGAAATCTAAACAAGAAAAAGACGAAGAAGCAAAATTGAAGGTTTTTCATAACTCTCATCGAATTTACAGGATTGTTGGACAACAATTTTAATTCCAGAAACAAAATCAAGTAATTTTTGGGTTCAGAGACAATCTTGAACATCAATTGAAAAAGAAAGAGTTACAACTATTGCTGGAATATAACGATATGCAAATTCCTCGTGGAGAAAGCAGGGTAATATCTATTAACGTTATTATACTTTTCGGTAATTTAACGATTATTTTTATACGTAGATGTTGGATCGTCTTAGTGACGCGATGACTTTTGGCGTAATTTTATCTTGTCCCGAGTGCAAAGACGGCCCATTAGTTTATCAGTACTGTATTTAAAATTGTTTTAAATTCAATGGTTTACTAAAATTTCTCTTCTTTTCCAAAGTACTGCAGGTTACAGATGCCATGGCAATATGACGGCATGGACGAGGTGCACCAACATTACCAAAAGTCCAAAGAGAAAACAGTTTGAGGTGCCGGAAGAGCTAAAAGAAAATTACCCTTTTTTGTAAATAATAAATCGTTATTAATCTTAAATCCTTAATAATTTATTTATTTCATTTTTAGGAGACAATACAAATATGTCAAAAAAGATCGCATATTTCCTACAACTCTTGTACCAAGTTCATCTGAGGCATCGAGCAGTTCTTCTGCGTAAGTTTACATAATTATTGAATTTTAAAAAATAACTCATCTCCCTTTTTATTACCGAAAATAGTGCTGGCAAGCCATTATCCAACATGAGATTTGTAATTGTTGGAAAAATGATTAAACCCAAAGCGATGGTTGTAAAAGCAATTGAAGATCTTGGAGGAAAAATTGTCACTAAAATTGATAACACAGTGGCAGCTGTAATCAGTACAAAAGGTTCGTTATTGAAAATCTGTCTTGCATTTTACGCAAATATTCATTCTTAAAAAATTTTCAGGTGAAGTGGAGAAAATGAGCAAGGAAATAGAAGAAGCTAAGGCAGCAGATATACAGGTTGTATCAGAAGAATACATCGAAGCTGTTAAAAATGGCGGCGCTGCTATCCTCATTACCGAAAAAAGCATTTGCAATTGGGGTGCTGATGTATGTAATTTAAGAAACAATTTTTCGAATACTTTGAATAAAATTAAAATATTTTCACAGCCGCATTTACGAATCGTAGAACCAGCTAGTATAAAGAAAAAAAGTGGCTCGGACAGTGGAGGTAAATTGTGAAATATATTTCCAGTTTGGGAGGTAGATACTCGGTTTTGCAAACTTTGTAAAACCGACACTTACTTCTCCCGAGATAAAATTTGCCTTCTGATGACTAAAACTGCTTAAGCCATTAGTTTTGGACAGATACGAGGCGTACAGTTAAAATGATATAATGAATGCGTTAATAAAACCGCTTATTTTTCAGACTCCATGTTCACGAAGAGTATGCCATCTACCAGGAAGATGAAACTTAAAGGAGATGCAGCAGTAGATCCAGATTCCGGTACGTTATCGCATTGATTTAAGGTAACTTTTTTGTATTTTACAGTCATTTTTACAGAGTTGGAAGACGTCGCTCATGTATTGGAAGTTAATGAAGATATTATCTACAACGAGAATCTCGTATTGGTTGATTTAGCTGGCGGGATCAATTCATTTTATAAACTTCAGATATTAGAAGGCGATAAGAGCAAACGGTAAGCAATACTGTTTATTGGATTAATATTAGGAAGGTAGATAATGGGTCTTGCATGTAAGTAAAACCGTCACCAACAACTCCCGAAAGAAATTGTTATTTGACGACTAAAATCGTGTAAATTGTTAGTTTTGGATAGATACTGACAAACGATTAAAGTCAACAATCTTTAAAACAAAAGTATTGCAAAGTTTTAATGGTGCATAATTTTTTTCAAAACAAGATATTGGTTATTCCGTTCATGGGGCCGAGTAGGTACTTCAATTGGTGGCAAAAAAGTTGAAGAAAAAAAGGATAGGGAAGACGCCATACAAGCATTCCACGAATTGTATCTTAAAAAAACTGGAAATCGTTTCGGTAAAAAAAGTGAATTCTTCAAGCATCGCGGTAAATTTTATCCGTTGGACATTGACTACGGTCAAGTAAGTTGATTATTTAAGTGATTGATTAGAAATAAAACCGATTGATAATATTTAGGATAACGAAAAAATAATAAAACTTAAAGAAGACTTTAAAAATAGCAAATCAAAATTAGAAAAACCAATTCAAGATCTAATACGTATGATATTTGATGTGGAAAGCATGCAGAAGTTTCTCGTGGAATTTGAGGTTACAATAAATTAAAAATGTAATTTTTTGACTTGTCTAATGGTAATTTTGTGTTTGCAGATTGATTTAAAAAAGATGCCACTGGGAAAACTGTCTAGAAAGCAGATTGAAAAAGCTTACTCGGTGTTGACGGAATTGCAGCAGGTAAAATAGTTCAAGATCTTTACTTTTCTTAATTGTAAGCCGTTTTAATTCTTTCAGCTAGTACAAACCAAAGCCAGCCCGCCAAAGTTTTTAGATGCTGCTAACAGGTTTTATACACTCATTCCCCATAATTTTGGTGTTAAAAAACTGACTCCACTAGACAATGACGAAATTATTAAGGTATAATAGTGCTAAAAGGAAAACATTAATTAATCTATAAATTTAAACAACTTCTCGGTAGCAAAAAATCGAAATGTTAGATAACTTATTAGAGATTGAAGTTGCCTACAATTTGCTTCCAAGTGGTGATGACAGCACAATGGACCCAGTTGATGCTTATTATCAAAAATTGCAAACAGATTTGGAGGTAATTTTTGAAAGATTTATAATAACTAATTTATAACTTTACTAGGTCGTTGTGCCCGTCCAAGGCCGGGCGGCAAGGCGACGTTTAATTCCTACTTAATGGCCTCCCCAATATTGCTGTGCCCGTGCCCCTGCCCTTGCCCGTTTTCCCGGCGTCTACTTACATCTAGCCAAAGAGACAAAGCGCGCCGGAAATTTAAATTTTAAAGTACCCAATGAAAAATCCGTATTTTCGCTTAATGACGGACGGACGGACAAAGCAAAATTAACTTTATGTCTGAAATGTTTAGGTTTTGGATCGCACTTCAACGGAATTCCAGCTGATAGAAAAATATGTCAAAAACAGTCACGCTCAAATGCATAACCAATACGGTTTGGACATCGTTGAAGTGTTCAAAGTTAATCGACACGGTGAAGATAAACGTTACAAACCATTCAAGAAATTACACAACCGAAAGCTTTTATGGCACGGTTCCAGAGTTACGAATTTTGCCGGCATTCTTTCGCAAGGTTTATGCATTGCCCCGCCAGAAGCTCCTGCGGTACTAATACGAGCAAACATAAATGAAAAGACTGTAACTAAAACTGAATTTTTTTTTTTTCAGAGTGGTTATATGTTTGGTAAAGGAGTTTACTTTGCAGATATGGTATCAAAGAGCGCTAACTATTGCTGCACCAATAAATCTAACCCGATTGGGCTTATGCTGTTGTGTGAAGTTGCTTTGGGAAACATGTAAATAATTTCTTACAAAATTTATTTTTTTCGTATTAGTAATTCGTAAATCTTTTCCAAAGGCACGAATTAACAAACGGCGATTTTATAACCAAGTTGCCAAGGGGCAAACACAGCACAAAAGGTTTGTCAATGTCGATTGAAGTGTAGTGTTGTTATAAAATAATTGTCCTCAGGCATTGGAAAAATTGAACCTTTTGCTGCCGAAAATGTCACGGGTGATGATGGTGTTGAGATTCCTTTAGGAAAAGGAGTCCAAAGTTCTGTAGCTAATACTTCCCTACAACACAATGAGTAAGTGCTTAATCTACTCTGTAAATACACATTTTTAAATTTCATTGTTTTTAAAAATTTTCTAGATACATTGTTTACGATGTTAAGCAAATCAATGTGAAATATCTCTTGAAGATGAATTTCAATTGGCGATATTAAAATCAAAGTTTTGAGATTTAAAGTGATTGTTTTTCTTTATTTTTTTTTCATTATAATTTTACACACCAATTACAGCTAATAAACAACTGCTAATCATTTATTTTGGTCCAAGCATATCTTGAGGTTTCACCCATTGATCGAATTGTTCTTCCGTTAAATGACCCAATTTGAGAGCAGCTTGTTTTAAAGTTGTTCCTTCTTTGTGTGCCAGTTTGGCTATCTGGGCAGCTTTGTCATAACCAATGTGAGTGTTCAAGGCGGTGACCAACATGAGGGATTCTTGCATAAGTTTGTTGATTCTTTCGCGATTAGCTTGGATACCGACAACGCATCTATCGGTAAATGACACCATGCTGTCGCTCAACAAACGGATTGATCTAAAACACAAATTGACTATTAATAACCCTCGTGGATTAAATATTTATTTTTAAAACAAACCTCAAAACGTTGGAAACCATCATAGGTTTAAATACGTTCAATTCAAAGTGGCCGTTACTTGCTCCTACAGTCACCGCCACATTATTGCCCATTACTTGGCAAGCAACCATTGTAATCGCTTCACACTGAGTTGGATTTACTTTACCTAATACGCAAAAAGAAAAATTGTACATTTTACGTGGAATCAGGGTATTTTGATTTACCAGGCATGATGCTACTGCCTGGTTCATTCTCTGGTAACGTCAATTCCCCAAGCCCAGACCGCGGTCCAGAACCGAGGAAACGAATATCATTTGCAATTCTCATTATACTACAAGCGATTACATTTAAGGCTCCATGAACTTCAACCATAGAATCGTTGGATGCAAGAGCTTCGAATTTATTCGGTGCGGTTTTGAATGGTAAACCTTCAAAAATTTATATAAATTCATTTAAGGCCAATCAGGGTATGTCAAAATACCTGTTAATTCGGACACTTTTGCAGCAATCTTCTCTGCAAAGCCTTTACGTGTGTTCAAACCAGTACCAACAGCAGTACCGCCTAAAGAAAGGTACGTCAATTTCTATTTAATTCGCAAAAATGAATTCGGACATACCAGCTGCTAGATAATACAATCTAGGTAGCGTTGCTTGTACTCTCTCAATACCAAACGCAAGTTGCTGCACCATTCCACTAAACTCTTGTCCAAGAGTTAACGGGGTTGCATCTTGCGTGTGCGTTCTACCAATTTTTATAATGTCTTTAAACTCGTTTGATTTTTGATTCAGCGCGTCGTGGAGTTTTTTAATGCTGGGTATGAGGAGGCTATTAAGTTCAACTGCTACTGCAATGTGCATTGCAGTTGGGTAAGTATCGTTAGAGCTCTAGAAATAAAGTTTTACTGTTTTGATTCTGCAAGCGAATTAATTCATTACCTGACTCATGTTTACGTGGTCGTTAGGATGAACGGGTTTTTTACTTCCCAATTGACCACCCATAATTTCAATTGCTTTATTACTAATCACTTCATTCACGTTCATGTTACTTTGTGTGCCGGAACCGGTTTGCCAAATGACAAGCGGGAAATGATCTTTATACAATTTACCACTAATTACTTCATCTGCGGCTTTGCATATTGCTTCAGATATCTTTGCATCCAAACCGTATTCTTTGTTTACCATTGCGGCTGACTTTTTTAGAACTCCAAATGCTTTAATTACTGGAAGCTTTAAAATTTAAGGAAAATGTGTAAAAAATAAAGGTTTGCAAGTTATTTCCAGGAAATTATCATACTGGCATCCTCTCGGTTTCGTCGCCGATTGGAAAGTTCATTTGGGATCGGACAGTTTGGGCTCCATAATATCTATCGTTGGGAACTTTAAGTTCGCCGAAAGTGTCTGTCTCGATTCTGTGCTGAGACTGCAAAAAAAATAATTATCATTTAAGTTAGGGGTTTTTTTTTTCTAATTTATTTTAAAAAAAAATAGAAATATAAATGTTTACAATGTATTAAGCCATTACCGCATCAACATACAAAACTCGTAGTTTATAACTCCCTATTTGAACATTTACCATTGCTGAAGAAATGTGCAAAAATCGCCTGTTTCCTCGCGACTCCACGGAGAGAAATTGCTGTAATTGGTTAACATTCCAATGACTTAATCGGAAGATGGACCTTGGCATTTGGCTTAATGGCGGCATTTTAGCTTTATACTTGGCCTCGAAATTGAACACAGGGTCAGATTTTGAAATAAATTAGTAGTTTTCTTCGACAGATACGAAAAAGATCGAAAAATGATTCGGATAGGACAGAATTTAGTACATGATGTTCCCGACTAGAGTTGGGGGAGCTAGTGGCGTTGATCTTGGTCCTCCATATTTTCACAAACCGGGTGGAATCAGGGTGGAATTACGAAACAAACTAAAAATAAGGAAAATTGAGCCGTCAAACCTATTAATCAAGCCACTTGCGGGATGTACTTTCTACGTAAAGTTAAAACATTTTCGAAAGAAATGTGACATCGCAAAATACAGATACGAAAACTAAAGGGTGAGTGTAAGAACGTTTTCTTTCATTTTTTGGGAGGTGAATAGTGCGCTCGTGGATATACATGAGTATTGTTCTTGGTGCGCTGAATGTTATGTTGGAGAAAAGTTTGGTCTGCTTGTTTTAATCGTTTATTTTCTCACCGTACGTTTAATAAATTTTAAGTAAACAAAGCGGAGGCTTATGCTATTTGCGCTTATTAAATTGGTGCGACACTTGTTCCCGCTCAAACATTTGAGCTTGATCGCTTGATTATTTTATTATACCTGTTGTGCTGGGAAGGGGTTAAATCATCAATGTTCTTCATTTTTAAAATTTCTTTATTTGCTTGCAGAAGCGCTTTAACCTGATTTAACCATGCAAGATTACATTCTCGGATCCTCATTACCAAGTGATCATAGTCAAGTTTTGATGTTCGACACACTTACATATGACCAGTTGACTAATCACCGTGTTGGACTTTCTTCGGACAATACAGTTCAAACCCTTTGTGCATGTTTAAACAGAAAAACTGAGACGACTCTAATATTCGGTGCGAGTAATCTCCGAATAATTAACGGAATAAAATTGGACCGTCAGATGAAAGATCAAGTCCGCTTAATATGGGATACGACGACGACTGAACGAATAATGCCACGCATTCAGCATTCAGTGGCTGCTATTTATTTCATGCCTGTTTGCTATGGGAAAAGTTTTAACTACGTACCTGATACATTTGTTTTAGAAATTCATTTGAAACCACGTGAAGATATTTTATATTCCGTAAGAGACGGTTCGTGTTTTATTCGTCGAGGTATAGAAAACATAGAAATACCTGCTGAGGAAATTAGGGAATTCGCTATTAGGAGTAAAATGAAGCTATTTTCTCAAACCATTCAAAACCTTGTTTATGAAATTAGCGAACTAGAAGAGGGGACGAGAAATCTCATGAATGACCAGATTTTAAAATAAAATTATAATAATGAATTTTCTTAATAAAACTTTATTTTACACGTTAGTTAGTTCTTTTTTCTTACATTAAAGAAATTGAAGTCCTTTAGAGGCCGAGTACATAAGCACAGTCTTATCTTTTAAGTAAACGCCGTATAGCGCGTCGTTGGCAGCGTCATTGAACCTTGGTTGATCTTTACTGGTCAAGATTCCTTCTTCCACGGCCATCATATCAGTTAAACATTGAAATAGGGTTACGGTTGATGGAACTTCTTGGCTGTCATCCATACAAATCTGTAAATTGAAAAGAAATTCTAGAAAATGATTACAACAGTTGCAAAATTTTATAACTGTTTTATCAATTGGTAGATTGATAGTGATTGCTGATGACATAGTTGGTGTTATATCTTCTCTAGGGGAATTAGCCGCTTTTGATTTCGTTTCAACATTTTTATTTCTTGGGGACTTTTGTGGAGATATTGTGAGCGGATCTATCTCTTCATCGTGCGACTCCTTTTTAATTCGAGCACGTTTATTTTGGAACCATATGTTAACGAATTGGGGCGACATTCCGATTTGTTCGGCAAGACTTTCTTTGCTTTCTCGACTCGGCCATGGCTCTTCTTTAAAAAGAGTTTCAAGTTTTTTCAGCTGAGATGATGTTATACTTGTACGTTTACGTCTTTTTTTAAAACATGTTAGTTCCAGAGGTTGCTGTTGTGTATTAGATTCGATTGGAAGCACTTCAATAGTGTTTACCTCCTCTTTTATCATTTCGCAAAAGCGGCCTACGGCCTATTGAACGGAGAGAAAAGCGCGCGAATATGATTTGATAAATTCGAAAAAATGACACCAGAATTCGCTTTGCTTCACACTGATTCAATAAACGCCAACTATAAAAAATATTTTAGAGGAAAAAATTTTTAGTATTAAAATTTCATGCAGAAACCGAAATTCTTTTGAGAAATTTGCACGAAAAAATTTGTCAGGAAACATTTGAAATTTTTCTTGTCTGGGCCGTTTAGGACACCGTACTACAAAATACGCTTTGCTTCACGTGACAGTGAAAATGGATGCAGACATCGGTAATGGTTATTTTAATGTATTATCCACGGTTTATCATATGACACTCACTTCTCGATTCAGTGATATTGACATGTGATCGTAATCAAGAGAAATGAATTTACAGAAAATTATAAATTCATTGCGAAGAGAATGGTTGGCGTATATCCGTGTTAGCCGAGACGCCGTTTACGTGAGATTTCAATTTTTAAAATGTAATCGTATTTTTAGTTTATTTACGTAACATTTTCCAATTATCTAGGAGAAAAGTAAAAAATTAGAGCAGTTTTTAAACAAGATTTTGCTTCTAAAAGAAAAACATTCGTTGACAAAGTGTCCGGAGTTTGATGATTTGACAAGTTGTGCAAATATTTTAACAAGTCAGTTTTTAAGTGATGTACACAGAGTTTGCACTGAATGTTCACTAGAAAAGGAAGATGTCACACCTCTCATTCATTATCTACTGGAAGGCCGAGGTTGGAAAATTCTGTGGCTAATAAAATTCATTGGAGTTCAGGTACTGTCATAATATTGATTTAATAAATCTTTTTTATTGATTGATTTTTTTTTCAGACGTTACCTTTAAATAAAGATCTCGCAAAATTACTTTTATCTTTATTCCCTTTATGTAAACAGTTTTACCTCTATTCACTGCACCAAACAAGTATATATTTTTCACATCAAATATTTTATTTTAAATTTAAAATTCTGCATTCTTTTAAGGCTTCATTTTAACACCGACTGACGATTCATTTGATACGATAGACGATTGCATTAATATTCTCATGATATGCCGATCTCATTTACTATCAGCTAAACAAGAGATTTACAAACCACTTAATCGCAAAACGAAAGCAGGAATTGTCACACCGAAGATACTGATCCTCTCATCAAGTGACAGTGATTGTCCAGTCGATTCTAGAAATTTCTATTCACCTATGAAACCAAAGAATTACTCAAACTCCACTCCATGGAGGTACTTCTCACTGCCAAACGTGCGTAGTTCGGAAGAAGCGGAAAGCGATGAAGAAATCCCAGAAATTGAGGAAGAACTTGAAGACTCAACCCCGAAATCACTAAATTTCGTACAATTCTGCGACTGTATAATTGAATTATTGCAAAAAATAAGCCTAGAAGATGAACCTAAAAGAAACAAAATGACATTACAATCACCAGTATCGGCTGATATCCTACCGTTCGCTTTAAACATGTTCGAATCCATTTGTGAAGATCCAAGTTTTAGTTCCTGGACGCCGAAAGATTCATACCGCATCAAGCAACAATTATTTCATTTAATCCTTACATCGGCATCTATTTTAGTAAGCTTACCCAATGGTCATGTGACCGTCGAAAAACACAAGATAGTTGATAACTTACTAACAGCGATTGGAAAAGATGAGCAGGTTTCTTGGGAAGGGAAAGAATACTTCGAGCAATTGATAGCCAAAGGAGAATTCTTCTTGTTATCATTCAACGTTGTTTGCGGGTGCGTTATTTTATCGTGCATCATGAGCGAACAGTGCCTTGCCACAGATTATTATGAACATTTGTTAGATGTAGCTAATTTTTCGCCCAATCAACAAAATATAATAGCGAATAATTTAGTAGCGTACGAAACGTTGTACGATGGAAGTACGAAAACGTCTCTTAGAATTGAAAAGGTGATTAAGATAGTAAGTCAAACCGTAGCTCATACGATGAACAAACGGGCGATCCTTTTACATTCGAAGAAATGTAATAAAATCCGGCATAAAAAATGCGATTTTAAAATGTATAACCATCATCATCATAACGTTTTTGGAGTTGAGGAAAACGGTGGAGTGAAATGCGGCGTTGGTAATTACGTCGAGATTTTATTGCAAATTTATCAGAAGTCTGTCAAAACTTGCACCCAGAATTTGATTTTAACCGAATTGAAAGACATTGGGTTTTGTTGCTGTATGGGACTTGACGGGATTTTAAAGGGTCTTTTGGACAATATTGAGGAGAAAAATATTTCTCTTCGAGCAGATATTTTTCATTTCGTTGAGAGTTTGGTGAAAGAGTTTGTGGATAATTCGTCTGTCAGTTTTTGCGTTGGGTGTAAAAATAAGTTTGATAGTTGTAATAATCGTGCCATGATTCCCGAGACTGGGAGATTGTACAGAAATTTGTTATATTCATCGAAAGATTCCATTTTCGTGCATCAAATGGAAAAACACATTTTACAGTTGTGCCTTTTCGACAGTTTAATTCTTGCAAGGGAAATATTTTCAGGAGTTGTTTACTCCTTATTTTTTAACATTCGCCATTTGGATGGAATTGAGATGAATGGAAACTGTTTACCTGAACATTTAACATTCTTTTGTTTACAAAGTTTGGCTTACCTTCTTAAATATGGGGAATTGGCGGGGACTTTTTTGGATAAAGGTGGATTGGAGTTATTAAAAAGGCATCTGAAAAATGAAATGTATGGACCGCTGGTTTTGAGGACTGTTCATGTTTTGATTATGACGGAAACGAGTAAATTAGGGGAAGATTCGGATTTTTCTAATGCGAGTTCAGTTCAAGCTTTGGAAGAAATTGTCGTCGACCAGTTTGCAGAAATGCGACAAAACGAGGGCTTATTTAAGTCAATACAAAGTTTGGAGTACCAATGTGACATTTGGAACACTTGCCTTTTTTTAGTGAAGAAGTGCTCCGCTTATAAAAAACATTGTGGAAAGAGGTGCATTTCTACAATTGCTTATCAGACACTCTCCAGTTTGTTTGTAGCAACCGAGGAGCTTTTTTTATTCAGTATGGAATTAGATTAATTATTTACCAATTACATAATTAAAATCAATCTTGTTTTTTTAGTTGAGTCAAGTACAGAAAATTTATCCGAGAGAAAGCGTTTAAAGATTACTTTAAATATTCTACAAGTTTTGTTGTCTTTGTGTTTACAAGTATCCCCTTTTGCAATGTCGGATAATTCAGATGAGGTAAGCATAATATAGATTTATATTTTTCTCAAATTGAATATTATATTTTTTTTTTATTATTTTGTAGGTGATAGATGAGCAGAAACTCTTGTTGGAACAAGAACAATTTTTAAATTCATGCGTTAAATTGCCTTTGAGTGTCGTCAAGATACTGTTAGATGCACTTTTGAATGCTGCTCAAGGATCGTCTTCCAATCGCGAATTGTTTTCAAAAGATATTTTGGTGTGCAAGTTATTCACTTGAATTTACTTGAATAAATGTAGTTACTCAATGTATGGATTTTTTTTAAACAGATGAATTACGAGTTAAACGAAGAGGTACAAAATCCCGAAGTAGAATTGGATATGAGTCTGACGTCAACTGTATCTCAGTTTGATGACGGCTACGACGCGGATGAGGAATCTTGCACTTTAATAACAAGTGAGGGCATTTGTGTTATAAAATTAAATTTTAAATTAATGTTCTATTGATATTTTCAGTGAGAAAGCATTCTCAGTTGAATACTGATAATCACATATTACATCCAGATATTATTCGTCTTGTTTTGAATTCTTTGAAATACTTTGCAGTTGTGTTTTCTGAAAATAATGGTGATGACATAAGAGCTTTAGTTTCAATCGTTAATCGTTTGTCGGTAATAGGACGAGAAAGCAGTCAAAATGCTGCTTGCTTACGAAAACAGGTGATTATTTGAAGTTTATTCTGATCGGTGATATTAAAATTTACCTGTTCAACATCTAGAGAATTTTCTACGTTATTTTCGAAGATTTCAAAAAAATATTCCATAAAAGTCCAGAGTTAAAAGGTAATTCGTGTTAACTAAAGTTGAAATTTACTTCATATGTTTTGATTTTTTTTTTAAGATCTGCAAACTAGTTTGATGGATCTATTTATCACCGTAGCGAATCAATCAATTAACTGCGAAGAATTTTCTTTGTTTATTGATTTGTTTAAAATGGCCGCTCCACCATTTGTATGAAAATTTTAAAATTTAATGTCTAAATGAACTTAAAAATTTTTTTTTATCATTTAGGAGATATTACTTTCAGCTTTAAATCAGCTTGTGTCAAAGCTGTCTCTTCAACCAGATTATTCATTAAACTTTCCTTCTGGAAAAAATAATGCAACTTCAACTGAAAATTCAGACGACAAAATCCTCGCTTCTAGTGACGACTCAATAAACGCCAATATGCGCGATAACTATTTCGGCAACAGTGTGAACTATGATATGGAAATGAATACAATTCAACTATCCCATTTGCAAAATGGGTTTTATTCACCCTGGAGCAAAGCAACAAGTGTTGTGCCAATTCAAAATGTGAAAACCATTTCATTTTGTTCAAATTTTTCCATGTGTTTTTGGTTGAAAACCACAGCGGACTCTAAACATCGTAAATATAAAGCAAAAATTCTACATACTCATTTTCTGAGTTGTTGACTTCTTTACAGAGTTTAACAAAAAGTTATACAAACGCAGCTTTTCATTTAGAAAATCGAAGAAAATAGCAGACAGCAGCGCTGAAACGTCAGGTAGTGAATTTTTTTTCTTCAAACTTTAAAAATTTAATAATGAAATTTGTAGGTATCGTTATGTCAGATCTCAGTGACAACGGTGAAACATCCCGATTACATGTAACGCCCGACAAATCTCTGCATGTAGTAAGCGTTGGTCACAACCACCTTCTGCTCGAACTATGGTCTTTACCTGCGTTTGAAAGTTTAGTTTTGAGGCTGTCATCTTGTGAAGACAACAAATACACAATCATATCGGAATCACTATTAAAAGGGATTTTAGGATTATATGAATGGCATCATGTTACTATTAATTACACCTCGGCTCAGAAATTGGAGAAAGTTTTTGGAAAAGTAATTTTACTATTAATTATAATTTCCTACAGCGGCTTTAGAATCGAATGATGTTTTAATAGGTTACAGTTATCGTAGATGCCCATATAACCAGCGAAACAGCAAAGTTTGAAGTGAAGATTCCGCATACAAGCGAGTCAATGAGACATATATTATTCGGACACGAGGGACAGTTAAATTCAGATAATAAGATCTCATGGTATTTGGGTAGTTTTACATTTCTCAAAGGTACTGAAATTAACAGATGAAAATTGTACATTTGTTGACGTGGTTTATTTTCAAGATGTTATACAGAGTTTGGACCTTAACCTCCTATTATACGTCTTAGGACCGAATAACACAAATTATTTGCCAACTTTTACTCAACATGATAAAATGTGTTTTCCAATCCAACCCATTGCTAAAGTCATGAACTCGGGCATTAGTGTTGCAGTAATGCAACAAGCCTTAAAAGCTGACTTATCTGCATTGCAAGAAGCTGTTGTACTTATTTACTCGCCTTATAAATGTCATCACATCATTCAATACTGGAGTGGGTCAGCGAAATCAGAAAAAATTTGTACTGCACTTCCTGTGTTGTGTTTGAATGAATTAAAATTGGAGAAATCGAATGTTATTTTTTCCACTATTAATCAGTTGGGCGGTGTTTCTTTAATGATGTTACTGCTTTGTCGAGTAAGTGATATTTTATATCGTTTTGACAGTTGCATTAAAACCTCATTGAATTTCAGGTTGTTGAATGCTGCTCTGATGAAGAAATTCAAGCCCAAGCTCTTGGTTTGGTTTTGAATTTCGTTGGTAGTAATTACATGCGAAGATTAGAATTTATGAATATAAATGGACCGCAGTTGATTGCGAAAGTAATTTCCACGAGCCGTTTCAGCGCGAAATATTTGACGCTACGGGTAAATGTTTTATTGGTGACTGACCAGTGCTTTTTTTTCTATAAGCTTTTATTTTCCAGACTGTTATTAATGCCTGTTTAAGTGCTCCTGTAATCAAATGTGCTCACGCCACAGCATTACCAATTATCGTGGAAAAAACGGATGCAATAATCCTCGATCCTGAAGTTTTATCAGCTACCTTGGGATTATGGAAAGTAGGTTATAATCGATTATAAACCCGGTTAAGTAGCCTCATTTAAAAAAAATTTTTATTTTCAGACATGGGAAAAATACAATATAAATATTTACAAAACTCTTTTACTCGTAATTAAAGAATTGATTTCTGAATGGCATCCTCATCACATGTTTAATAGATCACAGTTATCACCTAATTTCGTTGACATTCTGTTGATGTCTCTTAAAGTAAAATTACAAATTATTTATTTAATCTGAAATAATAAAATTTATGGTTTTGTAGGAGCGTTACATTGAAGATAGATTAACATTACCACAAGACATTTGCCACTTGTTGGTTTCCCTAATGGGAAAAATGGTTTCTTATCCATTGGAACATGACGTGCTTACTTCAATTTACAATTTTTTACTTTTGGCGCATCCGGCAGCCAACACGAATCTCTCTGACGATTGCCACAATTTTTATTTCTCGCTTCATCCGTCAGCAAGTAATAATATTGAGGTTGTTTAAACAAACAAATTGACAATGTAATTTTGGTCATTTTAGGATTTCGTCCAATATCAGTTGCAACTTCCCCCGCTATTTCTCTTCTCGGAGCTGAAGGGAAATTAATTCCTGATGAAGATTTATCAAATGAGTGTCCAAGTAATGAAGAAGGTGAAAACTCGTATTTGAGTCCATGGGCGAGCCCTGACGATAAACAGGACGAAACTTCCCCCACTCAAACCGAGACAAGTAGGAAGCTTCCCTGTGAAACACGGGGACGAACATCAGGTCCGACTCAAATGACGGACAAAAATAATTTGAAGAAAGTGTTCCCTAAGATGGGAGACTCCCGAGTATATTACGAAGACTATGAAATAATTCAGAATTTTTCTTCACCTGAAATTATATCCACTCCAGAGGAAGACAATAGTGAAGATTGGGAAGTTTTTACTGTAGTTGAGTCTGAAAAGAATTGCCATAGTCTGCATGATGAATCAAATAGTATGATAATATTATGTTCCGGTAAAGAATTTGTTATTTTAAATTAATTCACCATTTATTGATGAAAATATTAAATATTTAGGGTTGTTGGAATTGTTAGTGGAAACGATTGAGCGATCATCTGACAATTTATGTATTTCAATTATTCAACCTGAGCATCTGCTTATATTGGCTAATAATACAAGCAACTCTATTAGAACTGCAGTGGTTAAGGTAACGAAATTATCTTTTTTTTTTTGCTTTATTTCTGGGAAGTTTTAAAGCGCTTCAGAGCCGAATTTCTGGATAAGCTATTAGCCATTATTAGAGAAAAAACGAGAACTATCCGCACGGCACATTGTCGCACAGTCGGTGGTCCATTGATGGACATTCCG
This sequence comes from Pachymerium ferrugineum, assembly GCA_034686365.1. Lineage (NCBI taxonomy): Eukaryota > Metazoa > Arthropoda > Chilopoda > Geophilomorpha > Geophilidae > Pachymerium > Pachymerium ferrugineum. Next base: position 71,080 of record JAQGAS010000149.1, on the reverse strand, counting down.
TTGAAAATTGTTAAATTATGTTTCATCGATGCGCTTCTCTGCAAAGCTTTGGGGAAGATTTTCTTAATTCTAAGTGTTTAAGGGTTGCAATCTGTTATCTGCATTTTCCTGTTTCTTCAGCTATTGCATTCTTACCTTAAACGAGGTACACCTGAACAGCAACACTCGTTTTTGAAAATGAAAGGTTTCGTCATGTTAGCTAATCAAATTCGAAGACATTCTTCTAGCGAGGAACTTGTTGAAGCTGTTTTGTCTTTGCTTCTGGATAAAAAATTCTCGTTTGAAAAGTAAACTATTAATAATTAAATTAAATTTTTATTAAAAATATTACAATTACATTATTTGTCTAGTTCTAATGTTGGTGATTTCCAAATTTTAAACTCGGTACAACAGTCAGCTGTAGTTTTGATGCTCGCACTTTTACCAACAACTACAAGCAACATAGTTTTATGTCACAATCTTTTATCATTTACAACTGACGTAAGTATTTTTAATGTATTTCAGTAATATTGGTAATTTTGTTTTCTTTTTGAGCACAGATATCGTCCAAGTTTAAAAAAGTTTTAGGTCTATTGATTGAAAACGCTTTACTTGAAGTTTTGATTCAAGTCATCATGAATGTTGTAAATTCAGAACCAAAAGCAACTGACATTATTGATTCGGACGAACAAGATATGCTGTGCAATGACATAAAGCAGATTTTAGATGGTATTGCGATAGCTGCTGTCGAGTAAGTGACAAATCTAAAAAAAATTGAGTTGTAATTTAAATAACGTTGATTTCAGTGGTGGGTCAAACGTGCAGTTTCAATCTTTAATTGACTTAATTATTTTGCTATCATACGCCGAGAAACAGGAAATGAAGCGGCAAGGTAAACATTGATTAATAAAGTTATAAAAGAGACAATTTTTTTATTTAAAAAAAAACTTTGTATTTAAGATGGGGATGGCACTTTCATCACAAGACTTAGATTTTTCCAGTGTTCTTGCTTACAAAGTGCAATCGATTGCCTTTATCAAAATTGCACATTGAACGTATCAGGTAAAGAATAGTAAATATTTTATTTTATAACTTATTTAAATATTGCTTATTTATATTTAGATACGGCACAGTTGGATAAAGGAAAAGCAAATAATGATGTTACTTATTCTAAACGAACGGAATATTTACATCAGTTATTAGTCAAATCTGTAGATTTTCTCATATACATAGGTACCAATTAAAATTATACTTGGAATTTTATTTACAACACATTTCATTATAGATATGATAGAGAACATTTCCAATTATGAAAAATGTTTCATCCGTTATCTCAGTCAATTGCTTATTCAGGCAGTAAATATTATTCTGGTAATAACCACGGTATCATTTCGAAACTTTTTATTAAATAATATTCTATTCTATTGGCTGTAGCAGGTGAAAGATCAAAAACGCCACGCAAACAACAAATCTCCTATTTGGGTTATGAGGAATTCAATTCAATTACAACTCTTGAGGCTGTTAAATTTCATGCTCGCTCCATTTCAGCCTGTAGAACAAAGATTATTTGTTGTTACGGTTTTAATGAAAGAAGACCGTCCTCATGCCATTTTAAATGCGATATTAAGAACTAGTAATCAAGTAAAACAACTAAAATGATTTATTTTCATCGCAGAAATAATATAATTTGCTCTCTTTAGCTCCGTCAAAAATTCTGTTTTTTTTTACGGCAACTGTTAACTGTCCATGACGAACTGATTAATGCTCAAGAAAAAAAGAGTTGTGAACAATTGTCTGCAATTTTCGACTATTATTATTCTTCCCCTACAATAACGATTGAAGTAAGTTTGAAATACAGACTAAATTTTATTAATGTTTTAAAATGGTTTTTGAAGATGAAGGATAAGTGGACCCGTGAAGATTCGAAACGGAAAAAACACTGGTTATCACAATGTGAAATAGGCGAAGACAAGTACGAAATGTTATAAAATGGGGTTGTAAAGTAGATTTCTCATAGATAAATCTTTTGAATTAGAATCTTTACGAAATACGATCGCTTGGTGCGAACAGTTAGTGTAAATGCGAGAAGTTACACTGTCTCTACAATGATTACACAAAATATCCTTCATAGAGAATTCTTAGCCTATGTAAAAGCTCTACATGATGAAATCCTAGAAGTGCGCACAATGTGGGAGCAGCTAATTAACCGTTTATCACATGAAAGGTTATAAATTTTTTTAAAAAAATAAGTCAGTTTTTTCATTGTATAAACTTTCAGAGCTATTTGGCATTTCGCTGAAACGTATCCAGACACTTGGCAGCTTAACAATGTGGAAGGTCCATGCAGAGAGAGAAGACGTATGCAACGAAGCCATCTGCACTTAAACCCTCGATATCTCTTGTCATCACATCAATATAAACTTGGTTTGTTGAACTGAATCGATACAAAAATGATCGTATAGATTTAAAGTTTCATTAAAACTTTTTTATTTATTAGAACCTGCTACAAAACACAAACCATTTTCATTTTTGCTTGAAGACGATGACTTAAGTTTCGGCTGTCCAACAGTTGGAGATTGTCTTCATGCCAACGATAAAATTAGGTTGATAATAAACGGGGAATTTGGAAGTTTTGATTAATTTTATAATATGTTCAGCAGATATTCTTCAGCTTGTACGATCATTACTCCGTCATATGACATCCATGGGGATGTGTTAGTGGGAAATATTTGTTTATATTTTCTTGGAGAAAAAACGGAATTCAAGTCTGTGAGCGCGCAGGTAGTACTCAAGTTTTAAAATATTTGATTTTACATTCTGAAAATGGATATTTCTAGTTGGATGACAAAATTTCATTTGAGTGGGATTTCAGAGAAGTAAAAGAAGTTCTCAAGCAGCGCCATAATTTGAACGATACAGCAATAGAAATATTTCTGAGAAACGGAACCACTTATTTCCTAAACTTTCGATCTGAAAAGGTAGTTTAAGAATTGATTTCTAATATCGTGGATGTTTAATATTTTTTTCTGCATATACAGGATCGTGATACACTTTACCAATACACTGTCAATAGTTCATTACCAAATTTAGTTAAATCCCCTGACCTTAGCCGTTTAACGGAACGTTGGCGGGCGCGAGCCATTACTAACTTTGAATATTTAATGCAACTTAATAAACTTTCTGGTCGGTCGTATAATGATTTGATGCAGTATCCCGTGTTTCCATTCGTCCTCTCTAATTACACTAGTGACACGTTGAATTTAGCCGATTCGCACAATTTTAGGTTTGTTAATGATAGTTTAAATTGATTTGTGATAATTAACGGATTTAATTATTGCAGAGATTTAAGACGACCAGTAGCAATTCAAGATAAAAAACAAGAGCAGCATTATTTAAATAATTACAATGTAAGTGTATGATTATAAAGAAGTAGTAATTTAAACTATTTTTTTTTAAAAATGTATTTTAGTATTGGAAAAATGAACAACAAAAGAGAGATTTACTTAAAAATGAATTGATGCCCGTGTTGGGGCCTTTTCATTACGGTTCTCACTATACAAATAGTATGATAGTTTTATACTTTCTCGTTCGGGTGCCACCTTTTACGGGAATATTTGTTAAATATCAAGGTAATTATAAATTTTTAAAGAATAAAATTACGACAACTGACTATTTAATCTTTCTTTAGATTCTAATTTTGATATTCCTGATCGTTCGTTTCACTCAATTCACACAACTTGGCGTTTATCAAGTTCAGAGTCAAGTACTGACATGAAGGAATTGATTCCCGAATTGTTTTATTTGCCAGAAATATTTATAAATTCCGAAGGTTGGTTTTGTATTTTATCCAGTCTAATTTAACGTTTGTTCATTACATGTTTTAATTTTAGGATTTGATATGGGTGTACGGCAAACGGGTGAACAGGTTAATCATGTTGTATTATCACCATGGTGTCAAAACGATCCTCGACTATTCGTTTTAATTCATCGACAAGTTCTCGAATCTGCTTACGTAACTGAACATTTAAATGAATGGATAGATCTCGTATTTGGCTACAAACAAACAGGGAAAGCTGCAGTTGAAGCTGTCAACATTTACCATCCAACTGTAAGACAGTTAATAGGATTTCATTATTAAACTTGTAGTAATTATTTTTATTAATTGTAGACTTACTACGGATTCAAAAAAGAAAACGTGAAAGACCCCATCCAAAAAGCAGCAATAGAAACGATGATAAGGACACTAGGCCAAACACCAAAACAGTTATTCAACTCGCCACATCCAATGATCTCACGTAGTTTAACCGGAGATAGTAAAACCACTGAGAATAGTCATTTTCTAGTAATGAAATAAATGCTGATTTTGAATTTATTCAATCAAATAAACATTTGTAATTTTCAATTTTTAGCCAGTTTTGCCTTACGTGCAAGGTTTGCAATGGGGAAGTTACGTTGGATCCCCTGCTGCAGAGAAGCCCACCCTTCTGTGGAAAAGCCAGGAATATCAACTAGTAACGTCATTGGTACCATTGACGTCAAATGATGTATTTGGAGTAGCAGAAAATTGTTGTATATTGTGTAGTTTTACCAAATCAAATGGTTTGTTGTGTTTTCTATTTATGGGAGAAATATGAGTGATGGAAGTTTTGAATTTTTAGCTCCGAATGTGAATGCAGTCATAGCGTGGAATTACCCAGATGGAAATATAAGAGTGAGAACTGAACAAGATCAAAAACCGTATTTACTTCTCAGGAAGACATTTTCGGACGTTGTAAATTAAATTAAGAGTTTAAAATTTATTATATTTCATCATGATTTATTTACCGAAGGTTACATTCTGTGCTACAATACCATGCAGCCCTTATTTACTTGTCGGTCATAAATCGGGAATTATAATTCGTTATGAAGTGGAATTTGAATCGAACAGAGCAACGGCAGAAAAGAGTGTAATTATTGATATTTGTATATTAATTTTCCAGAGTAAACTAAAGTTTTATGTCTTTTGCATTTAGAAACGTATTTGCATGTATGGCCATACAGCTACAATTTCTAGTTTAATTATTTGCTCAGCGTTTGGATTTATGGTCAGTGCCAGTCATGATGGAACATGCATCGTTTGGGATTTGACTGAGTGAGTACAATTGATTCTCATTTGGGTTATTGTGAATAGAAAAGTGTAAACTTTTTAATTCTAGTTTAAGTTATGTGAGAAGTATTAATGTTGGAAATCATGCTAAATTAATATCAGTTAGTAAGACATCTGGTGATATAATCCTAGTCAATGATTCAGGTAAGAGATTTAATTATGTAAGGGTTTTGAAGTTTAAGTTTTAACTGTCTTTATATTTTGCAGATGGTTGTAGTTTTATTCATTTATACACCATCAATTGCCATTTAATTAGGACAGTTTCAGTTTCAACAGTAATTCATTCAGTTTGTTTTTCATCTGCTCCTGAGGGAGCATGTGTAAATGCTATTGCAACTGGAATGGATAACGGAGAAATTCAGTGAGATTATAATTTCTTTTCCCGTTCGAATGTGTAATAATTGATATTTTCTTGTTTAGTTTATGGAGTTCGTGGGATTTGAAGGCAATTAATGTCATTAAAGTTGACAAATTTATCCATCCTGTTGTAAGGTAACGATGTTTAATAAAGATTTGTGTAGTAATTAATTTATATTTTATGTATATCATTTTTTAGCTTGTCTTATTCCAATGATAGTCAAACTTTATTTGCAACTAATAGCATTGGTGAAGTAGTCGCCTTGTTGAATGGGGATAAAGGATTAAATAAACCTGCTGGGTACAAGCAATACAAAATGTAATCAATTTGTATATTTAAAATTGACTGTGATGAAGAAGAATTTAATCATGTTAATTATAAATTGTTCTATTGTTTTTTGCTGACATTTTATTCTGTGCATTTTCCAAAGGAAGCTTGAAAAAAGTTACTCTATTTAATTGTAATAAATTATTTTATAATATCGATATTATAAAAAGTACAATCACATTTTCTTACTGCTTATCAATTTATTCCAGTTCTGCAAATTAGACAACGCGTGAAGCCCTGTGTATTGATATTATAAAAAGTACAATCACATTTTCTTACTGCTTCTCAATTTATTCCAGTTCTGCAAATTAGACAACGCGTGAAGCCCTGTGTATTTAAACTGCCTTCAATGTTCTTTAGATGGCGCTATACCTCCGCCATGTATGTGTACGTACAAGCAACGAGACGAGCACTCCTTACGTAGAGAGATCAAGGATAGCTGTAAGCGTTGATAATTCCCCGCAATTAAAATAGTAAGAACAATAAGTTTCACATATTTAAATGTCGTTTTGAAATTTTGAACCAGTTTTCTCTTCCCCACTAAATTTGACGGAAGTTATACTGGTTCCAGTACTTGCGATTTACCTACTCATTTCTGGAACGTCAAATGTTGAATATGGAGTAGCAGAATCTATTAAGGTTAGTGATTAAATAATTGCTAATATTACGTTTAGGGCATTTAGAACTTGACCCCTTTTTACGATTAATTTGAGCTACGAAATACTTGCAAATGATAGTTTTGAAATAAATATACCAAAAATTTTTTTATTACATTCATTTATTAAATTCTAATGCAATTTCAACATTCTTTATGATTCTTTTTAGTGTATCTTTTCAGCTTCGTCCGTTTATGTCTGAAAGATTTAAAAAAGTTAATAATTTCAATTCGTTTTTATTAAATCTCTACTTACGTTTGTGGGATCAGTGGTTCAATCATATTTCTTCTCTGAAAGCTTTTCAGTCTATCTAACAACAAACTTCCTTGCGGCTAAAAAATGAAACATGTTTAACACGAGGTTTGACAACATATTTTTTTCAACTACCTTCATAGATCTAAGATTTCCTTTTAATTCGGAAGTTAAAGTCAATTCTATATCAGGTTCTTCGTACTTATTACGACCTAATCTAGCTGGTTTATGCATTCTTTCAATTTTCCGTCGAATGCGTTTAGATTGTCGGATTTTCGTTATCTTCTCCTTTTTCTTAATATCCGAGAGGATTGTTTTTATTCTGTAGATGAAAAAAAATATAAATATTTGTTTACGATTGGGAGTGTTCACTCATATACTTGTAAACTTCATTCTCTCGTTGCTTCTGCAATTTTTCTTTTTGCATTTTTTCTTCTATTAACTTTTGGCGCATTTCTTTATTTCTTTGTGTTTTTGTTTTTTTCCTATTCAAAGTAGGAGGGTTTCCTATGACACGATCATCGATTTCACTTTCCTCCCCTTTCGCCTCTTCTTGATTCAAACCTTGCGACATTTCTGTTAACCAAGTGGTCTAATTTTTGGGTAATAATGTTTAAAATAGGGAATTTTAGGAATTATTAATTAATTCATAGATACCTCAGTAGGTGCCTCATCTTTACTAGGAAACATGTTAGTCAAAACTCGATTTAAATGTTTTTCTTCTTTTAGTTTCTTCATTTCCACTTGATGTGCTTTAAGTAATAGTTTTTGATGATCATCGTAGGTTGGATTGTAAGAGGCGCCGGCATCTGGAACCTCGACCGCATCGAGTGGGCTTGGTTTGTTGTAGTAAGATGACGGAGGCTGGAATTTGTTTTTGAAAAATATTAGATTTCACTTCTCTTTGGTTCATTGGGTAAAACTGTTACCGTAACGCGCTTTTTGCAGGTTTGTTGTTTAAAGAAATCATCAGCTGCTTCTAAATATTCGTTTTCATATTCTTTTTTGTCTAAATAGTAACGTTAATTTAATTTTTATAGTTCAGCTAGTGGAAACCATTTACCGTCTTGCCAGATGTCTTTACAAGGTGCGGTCATCGATAGAAAATTCTTTCCTATTTTCTCTTTCTGTGGTTTATTCGCAGTTATTACTCTACCTGCGACTCTAAACTTGGCTTTTTGAATTGGATTACGTGAAGATTTTTTCGTTCGCGGAACCGATCTAAGTAAAATAACTAGTTTAGCAAAGATTAGTTAAAATTGGAAGATAATTTTTTGTCTTACGGTTTTACAATGGGTTCTATTTCCGATTCGGGTTGTAAATATTTAAATTTAGGAGTTGGAATCGAATTTTTCTTCTTTTTCCCAGCAGCCTTTTCTTTTGCTGAGATTTTACTTTGTATGATAAATAGTTCATCGTCGGTTCTTTGCGCTTTTGATCTTTAAAAAAATTTTATTATTTAGTGGTTAATTAGGCAACATTTAGGTCGGATATTCAAGTACTTGTATTTTTCCTCTTTTCGCTTATCATCCAAGAAATCTTCAACGTCTTTTATGTCACTATTTTTACGCCAACTTTTTTTCTTGTGTTTGTTACCACGTTTTTTCTTCAGCTTCGTATTAGTTTTATCATCAATCGACGTGTGTATGAAGGGCGCCATCTTGCTCAAAAACACGTGTAACATAAGCCCGGCCGAACCGGTTCCGGTTGAAATTTCGATTTAAGTTGGGTCAAGGTCAATTCAAAAATGATAAGTCATGTGGGCTGTGCAGTTTTTATTATTGCTCAGCAATCAGAGCGCATGATTTTTAAATAATAAATACTCATTCAATGTTTATTTATTACGTTTGGAGTTGGGGTTAAATTTAAATTTATAATCAAGAATTTGAAAAACAAGTAATAAATCACCAGTCATGTCAAACAAGCCAGTCGCAAAATTCCAACCCAATGATAAAGACAAAGCAGCTGTCGGAATTGAATTCAGCCGCACGTCTAGCGAGACCTCGGGTCAGGACACGGAGTATTTAAAAGAACGTTTGGGTCGTCCCTTGACTTTAGGCCTTTCACAAATTTGTCTGAAAAAACCTCGAGATCCCATTGAATTTTTGGCTCACTTTTTGTACAAGTATCGAGAGAATGAACTCGCCGATGCCGAGAGGGAAAAAGACGATGAATTTCAGGAGGTGGTGTTAAGTGATTTACACGCAGAAGAAGTTGGGACGATATAAATTATTTATTACAATTTGTACAACTACAATTTGGAATGTTTTCTTTCTTTTTGCAATTCTTTCTTTCGCTTTCTGATTATATATTTATCTAATTTGTTCTTCGTCTTCAAGTCATTGAATTTTTCGACTAATTCACGTTTGCGGATCGAAGCTGAAAGGAATAAAATTTGTTATTATTTTGAATTGTGAGATAGTAAATTTTGGAAATTACATTTTTTCTGGTAGAATGGTTTCTGTCCTTGGTTAAGTTGTTCAATCTCTTCTTTCTTAAGTTGGGCTTTCACTGCTTTCTTTTCAGCCTTCATTTTATCAGCTCGCTCTTGATTTTCCTGCAAAAAAAAAAAAAACAAACAAATAAAATGACTTGTAACACACATCCCAATTGAAGCTTAATACAGTAATACCATAGACCTATATGATATAGGTCTATGGTAATACATACAAATTTATTTAATAAGTCTCTGATTTCTTTTCTTTTTTCTGCGTCTTGCTCCTTCTTTAAAGTTAATTTCAGTTCCTGGAATTAAAAAGCAGTCAGTATACTGTTATTGAATATAAATTTTTTTACAAAACCTTTTTCTCTTTAGCTCTCATTTTTGATAGAAATTTGTAATTAGTTTTGAAAAGATGTTCTTTGTAAGTTCCAGAGATCTCATCAAACCTAGGATCGCGGAGTGTCTGGAGTAAAATCACAAGTTTAATATAGATACTAAAGAGTGAAGGTGGGTCATTTGCACCTGCTTTTTAACGGGAATTATTTCCCGGAAACGTGAAACAGGTTTTTTCGACGATTCTTCTCGCGGCCTATTTTTATTTTCCCGTTGAAAACCTTGTGATTTCTCGCTAGTTTGAACCTCGGACAAAGCTTTATTAAACCTTCAAATTAACATTTTGTATATTGTTTTATGCTATTTAAACTATTATTTATGTAATAATTACAGCTTTGTTCCTAATTTTTCTCTAAGTTCTTGAATTTCTTCAAAACTCATTTCACTAAGTTCTTCGCGTAATTGATTCTATGAAATTAGTACCACACCGATTTAAAAAACTACAGCTACTTTTGGAAAACATTGTAAATTCATACCTTTCGACTTGTAGATGTCATGTTCTAATAAAATAATATTTAATATGTTACAGAATTAATGTACGGTGTATATCTAAACTTAGTGCTTGGTGTAAGGTAATGGCTGCCATTTTATTTTCCACATTCTAACGGCAGACCAAACTCCGGATTATTCTAGCTGGGTATTGATTGGTTGTTTCCCAGAAATATCCTACCAATCACATTCATTTAAGCAGAATTTTAAGGCGGCATAGTTGTTTTTGTTCAGTGCTGGCCCTGAATAAATTATTTGGCCGATTTAGTAACATTGGCGCCAAAACCCAAGAGTAGCGGTGGCCGATAGATAAAATCATGGAAAGGTAAATAACGTTGTTCCGTAAATTTAACGTGGTTAATTTTTACTTCAAAATTTACATTTCTTTGACAGCCATCTGGGAGAGCTTGTAGAGCTAAAAGCTCTCCATGTTTCTTTAAATTCCAAAGAGGTTGATGATTATATAGAAACTCATCGCAAACTGAAGAATTTTGAAGTACAACCGAAAATCCAGCCTACTGATTGTATGAGAAATTGCAAAAATCAGTTCACCAAGATGAAAGCGTATCCAACCCTAGCCGCAGAGGGAATTAAAGCATGCAATGGGCATCAGCGAAAAGCGTGTCCAACTCTAACCCTGGCCTCAAATAGCAGAAACGGGCATAAACTAAAAGAAATAAAAATTGTCTTGGAAGATTGCCTGTATGTACTGAAAGCACTGCACAATTTATTTTTATATAAATTTTATATTTATTACAAGTAATTGTACTTTCAGCTATAGGAAAAGATCATTGAATGGCACAAACGGGCATCAACTAAAAGAAATGAAAATTGTCTTGGAAGATTGCCTGTATGTACTGAAAGCCCTGCACAATTTATTTTTATATAAATTTTATATTTATTACAAGTAATTGTACTTTCAGCTATAGGAAAAGATCACTGAATGGCTCCAATAAAATCTCAAACGGTGAACTTCAACCAAAACGATTGAAAGTTGATGCTAATCATTGGTAATAATTTTGCCTATAAATGAGTGGTCAAATTATTTACGTGTTTAAATATTTAGTAATGGCAATGTTAAGAAACTAAATGATCGGAAATTATCGCTGACAAAAGATAACCTGTCGTAAGTTTGCGTATCACCTGTTTATTATTAAAAATAAAACCAATTAAAATTAATTTCTTTCAGCCCAAAACCCAGTCCAAGAATTCGTCCTCCGAGATGTCAAAACTGCCTGCAGTTTATTGATGAGAATCTAGTTACCGTTTCCAAGATTAAAGATGCTGTAAGTTTGCATATATTGTTTTTTTTTTTTTAATTTAAAATAATATTTTTTTTTTGCTTAGAAATGCGAGGATATAATCGTATGCGATCCAGACCTAGCTATAGAAGGCGGTGAAAACGGTAATGATGATTATGACAGCAAACCGGAATTTAATGTTGTTGACTTCACTGCGTATGATAATGATGGCCATGTCTGCGCATTTGATTCTGGTTTACTTGAGCGAAATAAGCTCATTTTCTTTAGTGGAGTTATTAATAAAATTGATGACTTGTCTCCGAGTTCAAAAGGTAAATAAATATATTTCATATTTGTAGAAATTTGTTCTGTAATTTGAAAATTGTAAATTTTAGATGGCTTGCGGGGAGCAAAGATCGGTCCTATTAGTGAGTGGTGGAACGCTGGTTTTGATGGGGGCGAGGAAGTAGTCGTTGGTGTAACAACAGGTAAAAGCTTGAATAGTTATTAAAGGGTTGACTTAGTTTTTTTCTTTGTGTTTTTTTTAGATGTTGCGTATTATTACTTGAGGTCGCCGAGTAAGATCTACGCTCCATTCATGAAACTGACATGGGAAAAATCGTATTTGTTTAAATTGGTGATTGAATTTTTGCAAGAGGATTCAGAAGGCTCTTATGCCGATCTGATAAATATAATACAGGTTAAGTTGAATTTTGTTTTTAAAAGATGTGTTTCTTATAATTTTAAATTGCAGACGACAGTTCCTCCCAGCCATTACCCAAAGTTCACTGAGGAAATGCTAATTCAGCATGCTCAGTTTATAACTGATCAAGTGAAAAGCTACGACAGTGTAGCAGATGATGATGAAATCTTATTTTCTGAGGCCCGATGCCTACGTGATTTAAAAAACTTAGCTGGAATAACTGAAGCTGAGAGGTTAATAAATGTTATTTTAATTGAGATTTTATGATTAATTTTTTTTATTAAATTATAGTGACTCTGAATGCTCAGTAAAATCCGTTGATAATCTGGTAAAAAATCGTCGAGTCAGAGTAAATAATCGGTCAGTGGTTGTAAAAAAACCGACAGACTCCAAAGCAACTACCACGCCTTTAATAAGGAAAGTGTTTGAAAAGATTTTTAAAGACCAAATCCATGGCGCAATTTCTAGTAAACAAAAAAATGGAATTCAAAATGTAATAAATTTTTTTTCTTTGGTGACCAATTTTTTTACATGACAAATTTTTTTCAAGGGAAAATCAAAATCAAGACGCAAAGAAAAAGACACTCCAGGTTCATCAAAACAAAATAATCCTCGAAAATATTCTGACTCAGACACAGATGGTTCTGACTCTGATTGTAACCTGTCGAAGAATATTGTAATATTTTAAATTCCATTTAAAAGCAAGTTCAAATGATTTTTTTTTTAATTATTTGAATTTAGAGCAAATTAGAGGTGTCCACTACTACAAAAAGTAGAAGAGCAAACCGCGAAAACACTAGAGTAACTTGGATTGGAGGCAAAGTTGGTAAAATTGGAGCCAAGACAATCTACAAATCAGCTAAAATTAATGATGAAATAGTAATGACAGATTAAGTAGAAGTATAGGGGAATAAGAAATAAACTGTTTTTATTTAATATTTAGTTCAACGTTGATGAATGTGTATTAATTTCTGGTGATAGTCCAACAACCCGACCAAGTATTGTGAAAATCGTCTACATGTGGAGCGACTCCAAAAATGATAAATATTTTCATGCACAGTTATTCAGGTAATATACAATTAGAAAATCATGTCTTTAAAATATTCAAAAACTATATTTTTCAGTCGTGGTTCAGACACAATTTTAGGCGAAACGGCAAACGATAACATGATCTTTTTAATTGATTCCTGTGAAGATATGTTATTGGCAGACATACAATCCAAATGCAACGTTATGTACAAACCTCCACCTCCCAACTGGCCTAAGTTAGGCGGCCAAAATATTGACAGCCAAAAAGTTCAAACTGACGCCAACTTCTACTATGATAAGTGGTACCAGAAGGAACAGGCAAGATTTGAAGATGTGCCAAAAGATTACATTAATACCGTCAATAAAGAACCAAATTATTGCCCTTGTTGTACCCGATGTAAAGCTGCTGAAAAGGTACAAAACATAGTCATCTGATTGGTTCCGATTTAATTTTTTTTTTTAAATTTTTTATAGAAAGGGGTTGTTGCTCTCCAAAATAAATTAACGGAGACCGCGGATGACATGTATTATTACGACTCTTTCACGTTCAATGATGTAAAATATTCTGTTGGGGAGAGTGTATTACTAAAGCCAGACGCTTTTAAATTCAATGTCAAATCTATTCCTCGAGTAGAGAAATTGAAAAAACTGGAACCGGTAAATTGTGTCTTTGGAATACGAAATTATGTGTAATTAATGAATTTTCTAAAACAGGTTGATGAAGAAAAGTATCCCGAATACTACAGAAAGACAAAAACAGATCTGCCAGAAGTTGCTGAACCGTTTAAAATCGGGTACATCAAGAAAATTAGTTGCAACTTTTCAAAAGGAATCTCCAAAGTTGATCCTTGTGACGTTACGTTGAATGTGATAAAGCTGTACCGACCAGAAAACACGCACAAAGGCCACGAAGAAAGCTACTACAGCGACTTTAATAAATTATTTTGGAGCACTGAAGGTATATTCTAACAGTTTATTTGTAAAGTGGTTGTTTATTAATCTCTTCACTTTGTAGAAACGACAGTTACGGTGAGTAATGTAGAGGGAAAGTGCACAGTCACTTACTGCGCTGATGCGTCTAAAATACCTTCACCTTGGAATTCTAATGGCTACCCGTTTTATTTCAATCAGGTATACTACTCAATTCCATTACGACTGAATTTATATTTATTGAATTTTATAAATGTAGGTCTATGATTCAAACAATAAAATGTTTTTTGATGCGCCTAAAAACATTCAGTGTTTAAGCAAAATTGCCAAATCTAAACCTTCAGGGTTCAAATCTTTAAGAACAATGGATGTTTTTGCAGGATGCGGAGGTAATATTAGCGAGTATAGGTAACATGTAATGTGAGTTGCAAAATTACATTTCTGTTTCATTATAGGTTTAAGTGAAGGGCTTCATCAAACTGGAGGTTTTGAAACCAAGTGGGCCATAGAAAACGACAAATCTGCTGCTGAAGCATTTCAGCTTAACAATCCAAATTGCACTGTGTTCAACGAGGATTGTAATGGTTTGCTGCGTTTGGTTATGGAGGTATAATTATCACATTTTTTTAATGTATGTTATTTTATGCTGTATTATTTTTTAGGGTGAGACCACAAACAGTAAAGGCCAAAAATTGCCCCAGAAAGGAGATATTGAGGTTTTGTGTGGCGGACCACCTTGTCAGGGATTTAGCGGAATGAACCGCTTTAACGAGAGAGAATATTCAAAACTGAAAAATTCTTTAATTGCTTCTTACCTCAGTTATTGTGAGTACTATCGGCCTAAAGTATTTCTACTCGAGAACGTGCGAAACTTTACTGCGTTCAAGCAAAGTGCAGTACTTAAACTCACACTTCAAGCACTAATCGAAATGGGCTACCAAACAACTTTTGGAGTGTTACAAGCTGGCAATTATGGAGTGCCACAGTCCAGAAGACGGTGAGTTTGTGAATAGTAAATGTTTCTTTGTTTTTTAAATTACTGTCATTTATTTCACAGGGTTTTCATACTAGCGGTAGCGCCGGGGCTAATTCTGCCTCAATACCCGGAACCGCTGCATATTTTCGCAAGTGGAGGTTCATCTTGTGTTGCTCAAGTGGATAAAGCAAAATATTCCACCAATATTCGCTGGACAACTTGTGCGCCTTTCCGCTACGTCACTGTTCGCGACAGCCTTTCCGATTTGCCTGCTATCGATAATGGTGCTAGCAAAGCAACTATTCCGTATAATGCTGAGAACCAATCTCACTTCCAGAAATTGGTAAAATTAAAAAAAAGACTAAACTATTACAATCTAAGAAAACTTAAATAAATTATATATTCTTAGATGCGCAGAGGTATGAAGAAAAATGAAGTACATGACCACATCTGCAAAGAGATGAGTCCTCTAGTTGATGCGAGAATAAAATTAATACCCAAGGAGCCATTTGCAGATTGGAGAGATCTGCCAAATGTTATAATGCAATTGTCCGATGGATCCCACACTAAGAAATTGTATGTGCTTAACTGGTATTGGTTGTTAGTAAAGTATTGATCTACAAGTGTTTTTTTTTTTTTTAAATTAGAGAATACCAGTATGATGACAAACGAAATGGTCGGTCTAAAAAGGGTGCACTTAGAGGAGTCTGTCAATGTCAAGAAACAGAGTTTCGCAAATGTGAATCGCTGTATCGACAACCGCAACTGAATACTCTTATACCATGGTGTTTACCTCATACGAGCAATAGACATAACAATTGGGCTGGACTGTATGGCCGATTGAATTTAGATAGCAATTTTAAAACGACAATTACCAATCCCGAGCCAATGGGAAAACAAGTACATTTGGAATTTGTTTTTTGTGTTTTATGATTTTTTTTTATTAATTTTTTGTTTCTTTTTTTAGGGGAAAGTGTTACACCCTGATCAAGATCGTGTAATTAGTGTGCGAGAATGTGCGCGATCTCAGGGATTTCCTGATTCGTATAAGTTTTATGGAAACGTTTTGGATCGTCATAAGCAGATTGGGAATGCTGTTCCACCACCGTTAGCTCGAGCTCTTGGAGAAGAGATATTGAAGAGCGTAATTTTTTGACGCAGAGAGACTTTTTAGTATTCACTTTTTTGTTATGAACTCAGTACAATTTTAATTTTAATATGTTTTTAAGTAACCTTGTTCCACATATTTTTATCAGTGCAATAATTTTTACACCAATAAAATTTTGACTTTTTTTTATTTTTAATTTGTTCTCAATCATTTCTTAATTTTAAACAAATACAAAATATCATTTTCTTAGACAAATTTAAAAGCGTTGCCAAATTTCAAATCTACCGGCTAGCTTTTTTGCGCATGCTCATAAACGTTACAATGAATAAAAATGACGTCATATCTGAGAATTATTTTAATTTTCATTTTCCATTACACTTTATAAGCGCAGCCATATCCTATCTTACGTTAATGATTACGTTAACGCTAAGCAAACGTTTGACATTAGAAATATCCAATTATAATAACTAAAATTAATTTTTTGACGAAATTATTTAAACCCACAAACACAATGTAGGACATGGAAATTTTAGAAGCCTCGTTTCAATTCAGTTATTTGTGAATGCACTTTATAAGGG
Organism: Pachymerium ferrugineum; assembly: GCA_034686365.1. Taxonomy (NCBI): domain Eukaryota; kingdom Metazoa; phylum Arthropoda; class Chilopoda; order Geophilomorpha; family Geophilidae; genus Pachymerium; species Pachymerium ferrugineum. The sequence goes on along the minus strand of JAQGAS010000149.1, from coordinate 54,472 downwards.
AACCAGCCCGCTTTATTCGTTCGGAGGCGTGTGTCTGAGACACATCTGAACATCGATCGCTGATATTTGGCGGATCTGCTCAGAGGTAGTGTCCCTTAATCGCACACGATACCACATTGAGTCGGTATTCCCGCTGCCACCTGCCGCACGGTTCGAGTACCCTCTCACGTCTGCGCCACAAGCGCATTAAAGGGTATAAATCTGGCCGCTCTCCTAGCTTAGCTGTTTCAAAATTGGGGATGTTTGCTAGCAGTTCCATAATTTAAGACGCCACCATAAAGGCACTGAGAGTGTCAGCTTGCCTTTTCGTTTCAAAAAAAATGTTTTTTTTTTTTTTATTTTGATATTACAATTGACAATTGCACCATTTAATAATTTGAGAAAACAAAATATCAAACTAGCAAATTTTACGTATTTTTTCATTTAAATAAAATTGTTTATTGTAATTATCGATAGATGGCGGAACGTTCCTATGAGAAGCCTACCACTGTTAGTAAGGAGCTACACGGCAAGGCATGCCCAGCGTCAATTTCCTTCGCCTAATCATGAATGACGACGATCAAATATCTTAGATAAGTTTTAATTAAGTTATGTATCAATTTACATTCATGGCTGTATTCTTCCAAAACACTAAACTTTACAATGAATATGAATCGTAATACCGTCACATACTTCACCGCAGTTGGAGTAGGAGTGGTTGTATGCGTCGGCGCGAGCAGCTACTATCTCTTTTATAAAATACACAATTTAATTCAACGAGAGCTTCGTACTATTACGCAAATTGTCACCGATATTAAAAAAGACATCTCCGATCTTAGATCAAACACGAAACGAAAAGGATTGGCAGCTGGTTCTAGTTTCAGTGACGAAACATCGGATGTTTACTACGAATTTTCAGACGAAGGGTAATTATTTCCTTTACCTTACCTTAAATTTTATAATAATTTTCCTAATGTTTGCTACTTTGGAAGTGCTGCTACAGCAATCCATTAGGTAGGGATATAAGATGTTGTGCTCAGTAATGTGTTTTCTTATTCCCTACCATTTGTAGATATATGGTTTTTAATTCATTTTACTGAATTTTCTTATTTTCTGTAGAGATTTTGCATTCGGGTTCGAACAAGAACATGAAAAAGAGGACGAAGATTACGCTGAAACCGAAAGTTCAAATTCAGAAGAACAAAATGCAGATTCTGAAAATTTGTTACTGAGTGAATTTTCAAATTTTAGTAACGACACAATTTTAAAGCACGATTATAAAATCGAAGGAAAATTAAATTTTAAGAAAAATTTAGATGTTATAGATGATGTTTTAGAGCGTTTATCCGTTAAACCAGTGAATTATTTATCGTTACATAAAAAAGTGTTGCGTTATCATTCTAAGGTGAGTGTTTTTGTATTTGAAAACTTAAGAGTATTCTAATTTTATACTTGTAGTATTTTAATAAACACGAGTACTTGTGGCGTCTTGCCAAAGCTTGCCACATATGCGCCACAATTTGTGGGGAGAATAAGAATTCTGAGATGGAAAAAGACTACATGGAACGTGGTAAAAAGTAACACCAACAACATCATTTTAACGGTTTTAATTTGAATCGTATCTTTGCAGGTCTTAAATATGCAACAAATGCTTTAGCCTTAACAGACAATGATGCCAACGTCCACAAATGGTTTGCTTTACAACTAAAATTCTTAAAATTAAAGTTAAATATATTAAATTTAGGTACGCAATTTGTATTGGCAGCTGCGCAGCATTTGAGTCAATCCAAAATAAAATAAAATATGGATTTGCTTTTAAAGTAAATGCAGTTTCCGCTTGTTTGAGACAATCTCATTAACATATTTTATGTATTAGGAACATGCGCAATTGGCATTGCAGTTGAATTCCTCTGACGAATCTCTGTACCATATGATGGGTCGTTGGTGTTATGAAGTAAATAAGAATTTAATTACGAAAGTGAAATAAAATGCACAAGATTTACGATTGACTGAACTAGGTCGCCAATATGCCTTGGATCGAACGAAAAGTCGCCACTACAATTTATGGAGCAGTGCCAACAGCAACGTTGCAAGAAGCTAGGAATTATTTTATTACTGCCGATAACTTGCATTGTTCTAAAGGAATTTGGAAGGAAAATTCATTGTATCTAGCTAAGGTTTAAAAAAAAAAAGCAGAAATTAGTTTTTTTTTAATGCTGATTTCTCATTTGTAGACATATATAGGTGAAAGACAATATGAGCAAGCTATTGTATGGTTAGACAAAGCTGTAGAAGAAACTTCCTCGTTACCTGTAAGGATGTGTAAATAATTTTTAATAACTTCCGATTTTTAATCTTGTATATATAGGAAGATCCAATAATCATGAAGGAAATAGAAGATTTAAGAATTAAATACGCAACTTACAGAGTCAAAAACATAGCAAATAAAAATGATGGCGTAGAATAACAGAACCACCTCAAACCTACAGGACTTTTTGCACCTTTATTTTTAATCCAAAATTTTTTCTTGTGTTATTGAAGTCTGAAAATATTTGCAGCTGGTGGAAGTGGTTTTTAAAAAAATTTGCTAATAACTAACTTGTATATGTTGGTTGACATCTAGACTTGAATCACATTGTTACAAGATGTTGTGTTCAATCGTTTTTACATTTGCATTTATTTTATACATTGTGGTAACGCCATTTACTGTTATTACACCAATTAAACTACCTTTAAATTCTTGTGAGGTCGGAGCTTTCCACACTACAGTTAAGTCATTATAGAAAAATTCTAAATGTCAATTAGAATAAACTTTTCTACTGCGAATTCGGCTTACTAGGAATTTACTGGTAGTAAAATATTATAAGTGAATCTTTATGTACTGTTGAATAAAAAAAATCATTGCCGTCGTAACAATATTTTATTCCATTTACAAAAATTTTAACATCACCATCTACGTTGTGTATGAATAAATTTTTGTAATTTATTATTCTTAATGCCTTGTTTCATATGTTGCTTCGCCCGGATATATTGCATATATTTAACATCCCGAGCATTTCGTTCCGCAACCGCTTGTGGCGTTTGCTTCCATCCTAACGCACGATAGTAGGCCAACACCGGAGCAACTTTTCCCGATCGATGTTCTCGTGTTGGAGGCACGTTTTGTCTAAAAAAAGATAAGATAATTGATTACAAATGAGAGGTTAATTTCTGAAAATTCACTTTACTTGTAATAGCGCATTAAAGCCCGATGACCAATTGTGGCTCCAGATGGCAAAACCAGCTCAAACCCTTCATCGTTCAAAACATCGACATCAACTTCCTCCTCGGCATTTGTTGCTTCATTATCGGGGTAACTCGAAGAGTAATCGTAGTAATCAGCAAATTCAAACAATGATTCACTTTCAAAGAATATTTTACAGTGGCCTTTAGCTAGCATGTGTTGTTGAACGGACTTGGTTGTGTGGAAACTTTTCCCTTTTTCGTTACACCATAGACATAAGTTCCCAATGCTTACTTTTTCTGCTAAATAGCTTATAAGGCCTTCCAAATCTGATAAATACTCGACATCAGGTATGAAAAAACTATGCTTATTTGTCATGTGTTTTACATTGTCTATAACATGATCAGATTTGAATGAACAGAACAAGCATTCATTGACTTCAAGTTGCGGCTCATCCTCAACGTCTTCCCATTCTTCTTCATCATCATCATCGTCGTCGTCGTCGTCGTCGGGGTCAACGTGGTTGTTACCTTGATCTTGCACCACATCCGGTTTACTTTTAATCGATTCAAAGACTTTGTTTGCAAGTTCTGGATTTTTACAAGTTAGTTCCAGATGTTTTTTTGATTTCAAGTGATTTTCAAAAGTTAATTTGGATGAAAAATGCTTCTTACAAACTCCGCAAAATGAGTTTTCGTCAACGGTTGGTGTTCCGTTTCGTTCTAAGTGTCTTGCCAGTCGTTGAATGAATTCTTGTTCGTTAATTGGTGAGAGCTCTGCTACTTTTCTTTTTAGATTATACCTGTGCCAATCTGATTTGTAATGCTCGCGATGAGCATCGGCAGAATTAAAACCAACTTGGCAAGCTACACACGTGAGTGTTGGCGACATGTTGAATATGTTATCGTATATTATGCTGTTAATGTGTGACGTCACTTTTAATTAAATTGAAGTTGTGTTCATTAATTGACCCAGTTAGTTAAGTAATATTGTTTAAAAATTTGAAAATAAATATTAACTATTTTGGTACAGTCATTGAGATTATATGTTTAATTTTGTAAAGCGTCACGTTGCATTTCTGGACCAATAAGAAACAAGTGTAGGCGTGTATGTGGGATTTCATACTGCCGACTGCAGATTTGGAAAGGGAGGTAAGCGATAGTAGGCAGAATTAAATTTGTTCTCGAACTTCGAAGAACAAATTTGAATGGAATTTTTTTTTAGAACTAGAGCATAAAGATTGCTCTTTTAGGACTATGGTACGGAGTTCTAATAGGAGTTTATCGTTTCCAGATACTGGTGGATCCGGTGTGAAATCCATCACCCGAATTTGTCACCATCTGTGACACGTTTTATTTTTTGTTTCCAACGTTTTCACACCGTCCTCTTGTGCGAAAACCTTTTTATATGACTTTATTTAGCTGGAACGGTGAGTATCAATTTATAAATTAAAAAATGTAAGCTAGAACATTCTAGAATGGAACGTTAAGTTAAAACGTGGAGAAAATCGAGTTAGGCTTATTGTGTTCCTTCCATTATGGCTTCCATATTGGGGTTGATGAAATATCAGACGCGAGCATAAGAGATGCGGCCGCCTTGTTTATTTTTGGATAAGAGTTGAGATAAACGAATAACTAAAGCTGATTAATAAATTTTATGAATTATAATAAAAGTGGGTACCAAAATTTAGATTTTTCAACTTAAAAAGAATTATTTTTAATCTTTTTGACTAGTGGATTTATTATAATTTTGTTGTAGTTTGCTTTTCTTTAGAGCAACTGTTATCCCGAGGAAATCCATCTAGTTTCCGCAAGCAAATAGAGCCATCCGGGGGCTCCGATCCAAATAGGTGTATGTTGTCAAGCAGGAAGTATCAACCTCTAAGTTACAGGTATTTGTGTTACATTTAAGATGAAACGTTGCTGAGTTTTTTTTAAATTTTAGGACAACCAAGTTTCAAAGCAATCGTCACAGGAAATTACAACCCTTCAGATCGTGACTGAGCCTACAATTTCAAAATGGGCAGTGTAAATGTGAACCGCAGTGTATCCGACCAATTTTATCGTTATAAAATGCCACGCCTTATTGCCAAAGTAATTAGTAATAAAATTTTTGCTATAAAGTTGATCTTAAAATATTTCGTTTTTCAAAGGTGGAAGGCAAAGGCAATGGTATTAAAACGGTTATAGTCAACATGGTGGAAATTGCGAAATCACTTAACAGACCTGCAACATGTACGGGAAAAAAAAAAATCAAAAGACATTTCAAAACAATAATTTTAACTTCTCAATTTCAGACCCCACAAAATATTTCGGTTGTGAGCTGGGAGCCCAGACTCAATTTGATTTTAAAAATGATCGATACATTGTTAATGGTTCTCATGATGCTACAAGACTTCAAGATTTGTTGGATGGTTTTATTAAAAAATTTGTTTTATGCCCTGAATGCGAAAATCCAGAAACCTACCTTGTAAGAGTTCTTCCCCGTTTTACACTTCGTATTTAATTTTTAAATTTAAAATTCTAGTTTGTTAGTCAAAAGAAACAATCCATCACTCAACGTTGTATTGCCTGCGGGTATCAAGGAGCAATCGACATGCGTCATAAATTGACAACTTTTATTGTGAAGAATCCGCCTGGTAGTAAGTATCGATTTTTCTTGTTTTCCTTATACCGTACTCACGTTTTAACTCTTGTAACAGATCAAAATCCTATGGCTGTTTGTACGCCTACTATCCCTGCTCCAAACGATCATAAGCAATCCAAATCCAAACGCAAGAGCAAGGGTGAATCGGGTAAAAAGAACGGAGAAGGAGACGCTGAAAATTCGGATGCTGATGTGTCACCTCCACCGGAGCCGGAAATTGACGACGACGATGATTGGGCAGTTGATACCAGTGAAGATGCTGTTGCCAAACGGATGGAAGCATTAACAGATGGCGCTAAAGTTATTACGTTAAATGATGATTTGGAGAAGACCCAGCAAGAACGTTTGGATATATTTTATAATTTTATTAAGGTATTAACTTTTCAAATATTACTGAAAATGGGAGATCTCTCAACCAATGAAAACCCGAACATACTGTTTGACTAATCACAGCTTGGAGCGTTTAATCGTTTTGTATACCTTGACACTCGAGATCCGACAACGATTACACGTACTCGTTGTAATTGATTAAACTATTCGGGATTTCATTGGTCGACAACCCTACCTAGCGGGAAATTGGGAAAACACTATCACAGAAGTGAGCGGTCTTAATGTGATTCGATTTTTGGTATTTTGTTAATTTTTTTTTCACTTTGATTAATTTGTTTGTCCATTAGAAACGAAAGGCCGATGGAAAATTGGATGGATGCGATAAGGAAATTGCTGCCGAGGCCGATCGCTTAGACATTAAAGATAAGAGTGTGCTTGTTCTTTCGGAGCTGCTATTCAATGAAAATATGAAGGATCAAATTAAGCAGTATCGGATTTTGCTTTTAAGAGTAAGTTTTTTATTTCGAATCTCAAAGTGATGTTTACAAAATTTCCTTCCGAACAGTTTACCCACGGAAATCAAAAGGCTCAGAAATATCTTCTGGGTGGCTTCGAATTATTAGTTAATTTGTATTCGGATTCTTTAATGGCGAAGGTTCCCCACATCCTGAAGAGTTTTTACGACTATGACATTTTGGAAGAGGAAGTTATTCTTGATTGGGCTAAAAAAGTAAATTCTTAAATTTATTAATTTTATCTGAAGAAGTAATTTAAAATATTTTGTTTAGATTTCTAAAAAGTATGTTACTAAAGAAGTAAGCCAAGAAATTCATGATAGAGCGGCTGTGTTTATCAAATGGTTGGAAGAAGCCGAAGAAGAGGAATCGTCATCGGAAGAGGAAGAAGAGGATGTTGAAGTAAATGACTACATTTTGAAGTAGTAAAAGCTCAACTTTTCAAAACTTTTTTTTTTTCAGGTTGTTTATAGCGACCGACCTCAATATCCTGTAAAGAACCAAACTAGCAAAACTAATGCTGGTGTTTCCGGATCAAAAACTGCTAAAGATGATGAGGACGATATTGATATAGATGCTATTTAAATTTTGCATTGAAGAACATTGTCAAAAAAAAAGTTTTTGCTTATATTGCTCTAAATTTGGGGTCTTAAAGTGATTACACAAATTTCCACCATTTTTTATGACTTCATTTATACCTTGAGACTTTTTGTCTAAAAAGAATTTTCTTCACTATTATATAAGTAGTGCAACTTTAATTTCTTTCTTTTTTTTTTTTTTTTGAATACTATAAGTGATGGTAATTTTCAAGGTTTCTGATTAAAATAGTTTCAACTTTGCTGCTTTCAAGCTAGTTTCTTTTTTAAATTGTAATTTTTAATCTGCAAAGGGAATAAAAACCTCATTGGACGTTTCGTGTTATGAATTTTTATAGCATTGCTTCGTGGCGCCGTGTAGCGGTGAAAGTTTGAAATACTCATTTTGCACGTTGGTATGGAAAGGTTCGTGGTGGTTTTCGCATTTTTCACTATTTTGAATGGATTTTGTATCACACTAACTCGTAGCAAAAATCAATCTATTACCGACGTAGTAAATGCGGTAGCAAAGATTATAGAATATTTCAAAAATAATTATCAGTCTTTAAACTTTGAAGCCCATTTTGGGTTACGAGTGATCGAAGGTGAGTCAAACTGGTTTTGTATAATGAGACTGACGACACAGATTTTTAACCGATTTACATTTTTAGGGCAGTTGAAATTACTTTTAGCCGAGTACGATGAGGGGAAACATCGGTCGGTGCCGGCGAATGCAATGACACATTTAAGATATTTGGCAGGAGAAGCAATGAAAGTTGCGAATATGGCTGTGCCGCATTTGTTAGATTTTGATAGACGTGCATTTAGTTCAATGAGGTACCAAGTGGAGAAACCATGGTCAATATTTCATTCACACCGTTTGGTTGATAGTAATTTAACGTGGGATAGAAATTCTATGGTTAAACGAAACGGTGAGCAGTGGGGTTTTTTTTTTAAGTCAGCTTATGTAATTTAATATTTTTTTTTAATTTGTTGTAGAAATATCAGATGAAGATCGAAATACATGTATCGGTGAATTGACAGGGTTGAATAATAAAGAAAGGCATAAATGCGCCACTACTTTAAATTGTTTGGAAATGATGACAGCTCGTGGACATCGCGGATTCAGTTTGCAGCATCAGATATTTTATACAGCTTCAGCGGAACAAGTAGAAATATATTTGAAATGTTTTTAAAGTGTGAATTAAATAAAAAAATGTCTGTCTAGGTTGGCTGTAAAAATACTCTTGAAGATTATTTGCATCAACGGACGCCGAAAATGTCGTTAGATCAGTTGCAGCAAGAGTTTTGCAGTAATGCTTATTTCGATTTGCTTAAAACGGCTGAAAATTACGGAATTCAGCCAAGTTATATTAATCTTTTGTTATTAATGGGTACATTCATACGAATTAGTTAATTTTATTTGTTTAAAATTAAAATAAAACTTTGTATTTACAGAATTCAATTGCCCCAGTTTGGGATTTTTTCAGTTTTTGACAAATGATATATTAGAATTAATTTTATCTTGGCAAAGTTCAAATGGTTGTATTTCAAATGGTGGTGTTGGCGACCAAGGTTTGTACAATATATTGATTATTTTTTCTTGATGGTTAAGTTTACTTACTTGTACACAGTTCCAGAGCCGCCGGTGCCGACTCACCAAAAGTTACCAAGCCGTCTAATCGTGCAACAAGAAGAACATCAGAAGCCTAAGGAAATAGTAATAGGTGGCGATCATCAGAACCAATATCCAGAACATCCAGCTATAGAAACAAAAAACGGAAATGTTCAACCAGGCAGTATTCAATTAAACCATAATATAAATCCTCAAAATACTTATAACGGAAATTGGCCTCCGAATCAAAAAATACAATATGAAAACTATGTGCAACAAAACCAAGACCAACACGTAATAAAAGTCAGACGCATAAAAAAAATTTTTAAAACAATTTTAATTTTTTTTAAACAGATAATAAATCCAAATGCCATGAACGACCACCAACACGATGTAATGTTATCAGGAGGAGCGAATGAAATAGCACACGGCCACCCGAACGACATTGAACACAATCAAAATGAATTACCAGGAAATCAACACGACGCACTTGACGTGCAGGAAGTTGTTCATAACAGAAATCCATACTTTCATAATAACGTTATAATACCGCACGAAGCTTACAAATTACAAAATAACTTACATCAGTTATATCCGCAGCTACAAAAGGAAATAGGAAATTACAACGAGCATGAAAACCATCAACAACGAAATTTACTACAAGTGCAACAACAACCAACGACGAAGGAAGATGAAGATCACGGATATTTTTTCGATAGAGAAAAACACATTGGAGGAAATAGTAGCGAGAGACACATTTATTTATATTACTACCCAATGTACGAACAAATGAAGCGAATTAATGACGCAAAGGAGAGACAGCAATTAAAAAGAGCTGAACGCCGCAAAAAATTACATTTGATGCAGTTATCTACAACGAGAAAACTTTTAAAAGACTCGACAGGTTAATTTACACTTGAATTTAAATTATTTGTTTTATAATTTCATTTCTTTTAGTAGGAGGTTGTCACATGGAAATGACAGGTCTTACAGCTTGTGTTTTAACAATGTACATTCGATTCATAATTGATCCCGGACCTCCACAATTCCATAATCTTCGATTGAATAAACCAGAGGGTCAATACGATTTAGGAAATAATAGGGAGTCACTCGAAGGTGACGAGCCCGACGAACCTTTGTATGTACCCGAAAAATCACGCAACTATATTGCCAATGCTGTGAATAATGTAAACGAAGCCCCTGCCAACGTGCTTCGACCTCTTCCTGGTGGTTTTAAACCGTTATACTTTGGCGATGTAAGGAAAAAATTACATCCGGAAGAGGACGATGAATACGTACGAAAAGCAGAATCTCCTAAAGTTTTAATAGATAGAGCTTTTGATATTCATAAACCTTCTACGACACGAAAAAATTCTCAAAAACCTATTGAGCGATCATTACCGAAAATTGAAGAGAAAAATGTGAATGCTCAAACTCAAAATAAGTCATTGTTTTTTAACTCATTTTTTGATAAAAATATTAATATCTCACCATTCCATAACCATCTTCCAACAGAATTAGGGTTTAATTTATTTATTGTTGTTATCATTTCACTTGTATGTGTTTATGTGATGTTTCGTTATTTAAGGTTTAAAAAACGGGTACGATATCGCACGAAATACATATAAGATTTGTTTATTCCAGTGGAAATGGCGCCATAATACAAAGAATCTTATTTTTTTGAGCTTTTTATTTGCCTAAAGTGATTTTTGTTATTGTTTTTGATATTATTTTTATTTTTTAATTAATTAATGAAGCATAGTATTTAATTTATTTTAGAGCGATTTAATTTTTTTTATTAGTTTTTATTGCTACTGTTTTAATGGCTAATCTACTTAATAATTCCCTATAGTTAGTTGGTTTTAAAAAGATAAATGACCTTTCTGAAAAGTACTGAAAATAGTATACAATTTCTAATTACCATTTGAAATTATAATTTCTGTCAATACTATTTTTGTACTGTTGTAAGATATACAATATTTTTCTAAATGTAAACATTTTCATTGAAAAATGGTAGCGTATAAATAAACGTTTTGCTAAAATACATTTTTCAAGAAGGTGTAAGTGCATCAATACAAGCCGCAACTTCATTTGACTGTTTTTTGGCATCATCGGTCATGAAATGCTCTGTAGGTTTATTGCTAAGCAATTTTTTGTAATCTAAAAAAAAAGTAAAAAATTAATTTTTTTCTATCATTAGCCCCATAAAGTTGCAACCTTGGAACATCCCATTTAAAATAGGCAGAACTTCCTTGTATACAATACTCATCACTGGAAGAGGAACCTAGAAAAATGCCCGTGTAAGACCTATTTGTAATTTTCTAAAAAAATCAATAACCTCATTCTGCATTATTCCACCAAGATGCTTAATGTATTGCGAGCGACTCTGATCCTGAAATTGAAGTTTTTATATCTAAAACTTCTCTTACATTAAACCACGACTCTATCTCAGACCTGCACATATGCGTGCAATTTAGTTTCAAAATCGGTAGGACGCCTCCTGGTTGAAGCAACTGAAATGATATAAATCTATATATTTACTTATTACAGCACAAGATAATTAGAAGAATTTACGAGATGCGGTTCCTCCACTGCTTGAACTACCAAATGATACGGTGTCTAACGACATTCCATACTCGGGAGCCTTGGCGGCCCTCTCTAATCGTTCCAGAAATTTTGCGGAACGCGTGTTAGAAATTCTCATCAATGCATCAGCCATAAACTGTTGTGTATTTGAATGGTAGGGCACAGTAGACGATTGAATTAAGCTACGTAAATATTTAGGTATAATTATTATTAGTAAATATTTTAATAGGCAATACTTACGCTATGTTGTTTATGCACTGCAAAGCTTCATCACTGAATCTACAACAGCTTGGAGAAAGCAAAGGAAGAGTTTTATATCTTCCTTGTGCAACATTTCGAAAGTATTGCAACTCATTATAACCTGAAAAGAGAATTTCTTTTAATGCCGAACTAAAAGATTTCTCGTTCTTATTACTAAAAGAAATTACATACGTAAATTAATTCTTTTATTAAGTGCAAGGGAATCTTGTTCCTCGTCATATTTATGCGATGCGATAGACCTAATGTTTATACAATAACTTTGTTTATTTACATTGACGTCAAGTTTATTTATTTACCTACGCGACGGATGTGGTTTTGCTATGGACATATTTAAAACCTTTATTCAATAATTTATGAAAAAAAAAAAAAAACAATAAAAGTCATATTACAAGCTTTTATTGTTTTAGTTATAATAGTCATTAAACAAAAATGCTCTTGAAACTCGAAACCGAAAGCAATATAAACACTCATTATTTTTTTTTTATTGCAACACCTGCAGTTGCATTTTTTTGTTTGAAAAAATTATTTATAGAATTTTAAGGGTCTACAGTTTCAGTGCAATGACTGCAGATGGAAATCTTTTCGGGAGTTGAGAAATGTTTTCGAGTAGTACACTGGGTAAATTATGATAATGAGTGCCAGGTAACAGGTCCACTGAACGCAACATCCGTAGCCCGGAGGCAAAAGTGTTCAAGACAGGTGGTTATGGCCGAGAAGTAGAAAAGTTGTTCTCCGTTGAACTTGAAAAGTGCGGAAAACGTGTCGTAGTTTTTTCTGTTTAAAAAAGTAATGTTCATTAAGTAGATTAATGAATCTAGTTATGTAAGTAGTTTGTAAATGTGAAACAACGAAACAGTTTGGATTTACATTTTTATTTTAAATAGGAGGTAAGTGTGTGAAATTTTTTTCCCTTTTCCGGGAACGTATTGCAAATAATTTTAGGTAACTTTTAAATGATTTGTAGAGTTAATGACCGGAATTAACTTCTAGTTGAGTAGGTTTTGAGTGTTTAGTTTCATTTTTATTTCACACATTGAATTTTGAGACATTAGCTAAGGGCGTGATATGATCTTGAACTTGTAAAACTGAGAAAGTCATCAAAGGTGGATGAACTTTTCTTACTAGATAAAATAAGACAAAAAGAAATATATATCTTATCATCTCGTTATGCTTTAACCAGAAACATTTTTGACCTTTTGAGAAAAAATGAGGTTATGCCGCAATTGTGTATGGGAAAATAGAAGATTTTTTTCTGAAGACCTAAAAGTCGGTTTGGGATAATGATGCAATACAATTGAAAATTTGGTATTCATCCGGTATAGTTTTATTATTTTTCTTGGAAAATTCAGATTAAAAAGGGTTGGTTTTGTGTAGAGTCATTCAATGTAATTTTTTTCCTGCATGTTTAAGGGATAAGTCACTCTGTTTTTATTATGCAATTTAATTGTGTTGTCTACAATTTGGTTGTGTTTATTTTTCAGAGGGAAGTGTTGCTGATTCATACGTGAAAAATGGTAAGTCGTTTTAAGTGTTGAGATCTATTATTTAACTATACGTGTTTGTCTATGTGTAGTAATTTATGTTGATGAAAAGATAAGACTTAAAAGTTTCTTTTCTAGAAAAAAAAAACTAGGTTGATTAAAATACTTTTATTGTATTTAAATTAAATGACCTTATAACAAGTTTTATTGATATGAAAAAACTGCTACCCAAAGTTTGTAATTTAAATTTTTCTGGTTGGTGTGTCCATCTGTTGGGAAATTGTGTCAAGTGAAGAATTTATTTTTCAACAGAAAAAAAATATTTTTAAATTAAAAATTAATTTTATTTTCCATTTTCAGACAGAAACGGACGATTGGCCTAATTCACGCACCTTATCAACCTTTCAAACATTTCCTCGAGCTACTAAGTCAAGTCTTTCATCCACAAATGGCTACTTGGATATGAATGGAGTCAAATCAGCATTGTCCAAAGAATACAATCTTATCCCAGGTTACAAACAACCATTGAATGACAACCAAAATGACTCGTTATCAGATGATGTAAATAAATTTAAAATTTATCATTCTCATCGACTTTATGATTTACATATTTTTTTTTTTTAATCTAAATTTTCCTCTCAAGGATAACTTGCTACAAGTGCAAATTACACTGACAGCTAACGACAAACGATTCGGTTTCTCTGTCATTGGAGGCGCCGATGAAGGATTTTCGCCGTGTTTGGATGAAATTTTACCCGGTAAATACTAATAACAATGAATTTAAACTAAAACTGAAAAAAAAATTAAAACCGGAAATTAAATCCCGCACTCGTATTTAACTAAATACCCAAAAACGTTTAAAATAAGTAAAATTTTCTACAAAATCAAAATGATTTGATAGTAATATTGCTATAGCAACAGGATGCTGAATCATCCGTTCTACCCTTCATAGCAGAATAGCCCTGACCAGTAATATAAAAGAAGGGATCGCGCGCAAGAGACGCGATCACGTGACACAGACTATGATGCTGAATACGTGAGATCACGAATGAATTTACACAATTTCACCGCGCAGCACCTGAATTGATCGTTTGTAAACACAATTCCCACACTCCAAATCAAGTAGTATTTTGATTTTTACTCACTAACCAACATTCATTCACCAATCAAACACCAAGAACCAGGAATTAAGCCTCATCGCTAATCCCATCCTCTTTGGACGTTATTCATCAGATGCTGATATTTGCGTTCTTACACAAACTGGGTTAAAATAGTTGTGTGCTGAGAAATTACGCCAATGGCTAAGTAAAGAGGCATTTTGTGGACCGTAATTCTCATTTACTGGAAATGAGTGCAGCCGAGGAGCGGCAGTAGGCGCTGCAGGCCCTGGGGAAGGACGACACGCGCGAACGGCGTGGATTTGCGTACGGCGAGGTGCCTTACTCCTTCTCCTGTGGCTGCCCAAACGAATGCCTATGCAACACGCAAAAATGGAGGATCTAGGGGGATATGTAATCATTTTGGTAGAGAATGCTAAAGATAAAACCATCAAATTGTATGGTAAGAATGTTTTTTTATATATAATATCCCTGTAATTTAAAAAAATGGGAGGTCTGAAGGTATGAAGAGAAACATGCAACAAGAGTCATGTTTTGTTTATAGTATGACGAAAGATTAGGTCAAGTGGGAGTGGTCTCGTGAGTTCCATTCGTGTGAGCAAAGCAGTGAATACTGTCAATTGAGGGGGGAATATTTTAACTTTTTAAACGTGTTTTTAGTTACAAGTGGAGATTTTTAGGGGTGAGGTTAATACATGCAATAGGAGACCTGTTTTTCTTGGGGGGTTTTTAGTTTGAAAAACAAGTTACCCGATGACCGGAAATGAAACCCGATTCCAAACAGAAAAAGTTACTTTTTGGATCTGTCGTGTGGTCAATGAGGTTTTGCTTTTTGTCTTTGAGCGCTTATATTAGAACATATCTTCAGTTCTGGTAAAAGTTCTGCGCATCTGATGTGAGGTAAGCCAAGTTCACACATGTTCACATTAGAAGCAGAAATAACGTATTTGCGTTTAAGTCGCGACTTGCTAAGTGTTTATTTGCTTGTGCAAAGTGGGTTTCAAACAGGATTTATGACGCTGTTAAGAAAGTAACGTTTTAGTTTTATTTATGTATGGTGTGCCATATTGGTCAAGTATGTTTATGTTTATAAATTGCCCTATTTTGAAATTTTTAAAAAATGGTGGATTTTTTTTTTTTCGTAGGTTCGCCGGCAGATCGCGCTGACCTGGAAGTCGGTGATGAAATCTTGGAGGTCAACGGTAAATCGCTGAAAAATGCAACCCATTCTGACGTTATATCTCATATTCATCAGGTACAATTGATAAATCTCATATTTTATTTACACGACCTCAATTTTGTAAATAAAAATTTTCTTAACAGTTTGAATTTTAAAGCAGCATTAATTATGTAAACATCTTTCTCTTTTAAAGTGTATTCGATCGAGAACCATAAACCTTCGGGTCAAACGTAAAAGCGGAAATAAATTAGGTGAGATTCATTTTATTTTTCGTGTTTTATTATCCCTTTCTTCATCCTGTTTCCATATATGCTAAATAATTGTTCATTGAAGTGAATGCACTTTGTGAATAGAACTAGATGAAAA
This sequence comes from Pachymerium ferrugineum, assembly GCA_034686365.1. Lineage (NCBI taxonomy): Eukaryota > Metazoa > Arthropoda > Chilopoda > Geophilomorpha > Geophilidae > Pachymerium > Pachymerium ferrugineum. Next base: position 38,597 of record JAQGAS010000149.1, on the reverse strand, counting down.
TCTACTTCACAAAAAACTGGGATATCCTAGATAAATGACTACATTTCGGTTTGTTTATTTTATTTTTTATGTATGCACCTAATCCGAGCCTCTTAAATTCGAGCTTTAAAAAAATTCCACTAAAATTTCAAGGCCAACAACACCTGACCTTTTGTGATTTCAGCATGTCGAAAAAGGAATGTGGTTGTTATGCAAGGATAAAAATATTTACACACATTTTTTCTATATATAAAACACAAAAATGGATAGAAATTTGCCCAAATTGACCAACATAACGTATTATATCTTATAATAATAAACTTATAGACTTTGAGTTATAGTTTATAAGACCCTAAGTTAACTTATAAACTTACCAACGATATAAGTTCATCTTACAACTTATAAAATTATAAGTTTATAAGTCTATTTTTATTTCATTGGCTTAAATATAACTTATTAAGCCAATGAGAAACGAGAAAACGAAATCTTTGGTTTAACTCGTTGAAGTTCGGTAAGTTCTTTTACCAATTTCCTAAAAATAAATGAGTCAGGTTCCAAAAAAAAAATATTTTTACCTGACATAAGGCTAATGACATCACTAATCCATTTATTGATGATCAATAAAAAAGATTGCGTTTCCCCTTTGGTAAAACACAACAGAAAAAAAAAAAAACGTTGAGAAATTAATCTGCGCATAAAAAATTTTCACCGCTACCCGTAATTATTTCTGTCACCCAACCATAAAGTCATAAGCTTGGTTCTAAAGTTGTGCCCAAGCTACGTGGTCACCCCTTGTATATGGAATGGGTTCCCCGAAGTCACATTCATCTTAGGAAAATCGTGGGAAATTTCACTTCATTGTATACAACTGAGACAGACGTTGTGAGACTCTGACCTACACCTTGCAAAGGTGTAATTTACTATCTGTTAGGATTACCTTTCTGTGTGTGTTAGTGCCACCATTTTGACTGATAACAGATGTTGATTGAGAGTATGTTTTACTGGATACGAATTGCCGACAGGTAAGAAGTCCTTGGCGGGTTCCTTTGAGGTTTTGGAGTCAAGTAATGACGATGTTGTAAATGGGTGCAATTCCATTTTCGAAGTGATTACGCACTGAGAGGTGAAGTAAATGAGGTATTGTCTTGGTTTTAGGGTACATCCAACGCCGCCCAAGTTCCAAATTAAGCTATTTTAGGACTTTTTTTGTTGTGGGGTTCATCTCTTCTATAGGCTTGATTTTCTTGCCTTATTCGATCTCATTTCGAGAGAGAAAAAAACGAGAAAATAAAGGGGTAATTAACGTGCTCTTTGAATTGATTTTTTTCATATGGGAATATCAGGTTGAGTTGGGAAAGATTTTAATTAAGGAAGTTTTTTGTGTTGTTTTAAAAACAGGTGTTAATTATTAAAATATTTTTATTATCTCATCTTTTATCAGTTTCATATTTTCAGTGATATGATATCAGTTATGTGATTTTTTTGTTTTTATTCTTTTGAAAGCTCAAAACAGTAACGTTCAGGATGCGTTTGTTATTGCTGTTGAGCAACAAGCTCGGGAAAAATTGGAGAAAATATCCGCTCTTAAGAAAATCAAACCCGTTGACATGATCAAATTACATCAACAGGTAATGAAAAATATTTATTTTAAAAACGTTATCGAGAGTCGAGTTAGTTTTGGAAGTGAAAAAGTTCGTACAAAGTGTCACTTTAAACCAAGAACCGGTTTGAAAATAATTTCACAGAGTTTGTAGTTTTAAAAAGTTGCATTTGCCTCCATTTTTAAATGTGTATATACGACGTCATCAAAGGAAACCAATTCCGAGGAAAGGGGAATTGCGTAATTACGTCGAAATCCACCATTTGCATTTGCGAGGATTGTGGTATTGCTTAACATCCCATTGTAAATATGAGATTTCATGACGAAAGTGTGAAAATTCCGTCTTCCGGAATTTGTTCTTTAATAACATCATGCGCAGGTTTGAAAAATGGAGAAACAGGCAACGAGTGGACTTTAAAAACATTAGAAATTTTATTTTGAAAAGGGAATGGTTTTTAAGAAAAATGTGAGACTGGGATTAGGATTATTTTGTATTCATGTTTCACTTCCATGATTCACTCAAACTCGTAAGACTCATACTTTAAACGTGAATTTTGTTTTAAAATTTCCTCTTATTTCATTTAAAAAAAAAAGTTGAGTCAAGATACGAGCCAAACACCGCACCAAGAGATTAATGGGATCATTGAATCGAATTCCAACTTCGTCAAGTCAGTGCCAGAATTAAGTCATTCCAACACGGATAACAAAGGGGTGAGTACAGCGAAACTCACCAGTGATCGTAACGGGAATGACCATGTGACAACGGGCGAGAAATTGAAACGTATCGATTCAGCAGGAGATGAGGAGATAGAGTTGACTTTAGAAATAGTCGAAAGTGGTGATAAAAGTGATTTGACTAAAGCCGAAAGAGTGAAAAAAGAACCGGAACAAAACACAGAAATGAAACCCGGTCAATTTGAGAACGGCCCACAAACTCACCGAGAAATGGCCGTTGACGTACCCGAATCATTCGTAGGAACGAGTAAAGCACCACCACGTTACCCGCCAGTCAAATCAAAGGGTGAACAAAAACAGCCGGTTTCAGTTTCAGTGCATCACGGTAATGGGACACTGCCCAAGGCTGCTACAACGCCGCCATCCACTCAAATTAAGGAGAAAAGTTCAACGAAAAGTACCAAGGAGAGTTGGCCTGAAAGTAAAGGGATACACGTGCCTATTCCTCAACCTCCTGCGAGAGATCAAGGTAGCTGGAAGAAACCCGTAACAGGCCCCAAACCAGTCCCTCCACCTGTCACACCCACTAAAATTGAAGTTACAACTCCAACTACGATAAAAGATGGCAGCTTTAAGTCGACACCGATGAAAAAACCTGACATTAAAATTGATGAAGAGATGAACAAACAACAAAGTTATGAAGAACAAATGGAAAGGATACGAAAATATCAGGTATTAAATATATATAACTTACATTTTTTATTATTTTTCGGGGGGGATTGCTAGTTTTGACAGGTTGATGTCTGGATTTTGTCCTATTTTTTTCCACGCTTGCCCGGTTCGAATAAAAAAAATCCATCCCCCTCTCTACGATGTGGTCGAGTCGTATTTTTTATTGAATATCAATTAGTGTGTAGTTTTTTTTTAGATACGAGTGGTTTATTTTATCCAGCGATCAATGGCGGTGGATGAACCATGGAGTAGTAACAGCGTGGTATAGGATGAGTGTTTATTCGCATGCCCTCGATTCAAAATGAACTCTTGAGAAGAAGCAGGTGTAGGTGTTTGTGCGCGAACCGGTTGGACAAGTCTGGGTGAATTAACTGAGTTTCTTGTCAGTCAAAAAGGAAAAAGTTTTAAGCGTATGTCTAACTCACATCTATAAATTCCGTGCAGTGTGGTTATAGATCGTTAAAATCAGGTTTAATATTAGTGCCCTTAATGACGGCATTGGGCACTTAATCTCATCTAATAAAAACGTACAACGTTCTCTTAATGATCGGTTACAGTTCAGTGAAAATTCACCGGAATTAACGTTATGCAGGTAGACAATAAAACAAAGACAAAGGGGGGTCTTTATACTTTTTTTTTATTTAAAGCGCCCTCTCTGAATGTTTTTTTTTTCTCTCCATTCACTCACTACAATTTTTCTCCCCACTACAAAACTAGCTATTACTTTTTCCTGGGAGTCAGGTATTCAACTTTTTTTTTTTTAAAGTGTCTCCCCCTATCCATTGAATAGATTGTAGTGTGAGTGAATGGACCTGTCCATGGCCTTCGCTTTGTGTACCTGCCTCACTCAGGTGCATTTTGTTTAGATAGCTGGCTTTGATAAGTTGCAGAGAAAGGGCGCTTCCTGTCTCACTTTAAGTAGGCGTTTATTTATTTTTTTTCGTAAAGTCAGGTGTCTCTTATAATTTTAAGGAAGCGATGTGAGTAGCTGTACAAGCGATGTTTATAGCGGGTATAATTTTGTGTGATTATAGGAAGACCTCAAGCAAAGAAAAGAGAAGGAGGAACGTTTAGCTAGAGAAGAAGAGTTCCTTAGGACATCTTTGCGAGGGTCCAAGAAGTTGCAGGCGTTGGAGCAGAGTCCACCCACTCCGCCGACGTCAGGTGTAATTAATACAGCTTTTGAACTTGAAGACAGCTATGATGGACAAGTTGCTTATAAGAAATCCACTCACCCAGACGAGTATGACGAGATCGAGGGTGAAGCTTATCCATCAATGGGGAAATTGGCAGGTGAGTTTTAATAAATTTTCCTTTTTTTTACTTTAGTGTTTGTGGTTAATAAAGTTTCTTATTCGTAGGTCCATCAGAACTGTTGACATCAGTTCATCATCTTGAAAGTTACTTAAAAAGCAGTCAACGATTGGAGGAAGATCTCAATGACGTTTCTTGTCTCTTGAACAATCCTGAGTTCCAGAAAGCGCTTGCTGTGCATAATAAGGTGCAGGAAGTTTGGTGCTTGCAAGTACCCCCTGTTCCAGTTTGTGCTGACGCTCAGGACTTGGTTCAAGATGTAAGGCAATTGTTTCTTTTGGGGAATATTTAATGTCTTATTTGTACATGAACCGACGTTCTCGAACTTGATTGGCTGTTTCATAGTATTGGACTTTTGGCCTGTTGGGAGACCTATAGACAGTCTAGATATAGATGGCAACAGGAGAATAGGAAAGTTAGAGAGATGCTGCAACTACTGCGATATCGATGGCAATTGTGATTGGTTGGAAAAATTACATCTGTTTGATCCTATTGGTCAGGACTTCTGCATCCATTTGAAAACATTATATTTCACCTTTGTGTACATGAATTGGTTTTGTTAAAGATCAGGCACAAGGAGGGTGACTGAATTAAGATATGTTAGGTAGTTATGACGTCATCTGGCAATTTAATTGTGTAAAGTGCATCTAAATTTTGTTAAGAGATTGCGGTTCATGTACTTTGAAATGTTCCTAAAGATGAAGTTTCTTTTGTTTAATGACGTAATTTGATCTTTTTTAAAGGTTTTGAACTGCCTCCATGAAAGTTCACTGCCTGAAGCAACTGAGTTGGTGGAATTGCTCAATAAATTCGGGTTTGAAGGGTTAATTTACGCTCACGATAAAGTAGCTGAAAGTGAGATTGTCACAACGATGACAACTGACGAAGAGTTATTAGACAGGGTGTCTCAGTATACTGAAGATAGCATAAAAATTATTAGGATAGACAAGACTAACGAACCTTTGGTACGTATAGAGAAGAAAAGAGATTAGTAAATTGCGTGTAGTTGGATGTGTCATTTGATGTAATTCAATTTGTAGGGTGCCACTGTGAGAAATGAAGGAGAGTCAGTAGTGATTGGACGCATCGTTAAGGGTGGTGCTGCTGAGAAAAGCGGGTTACTTCACGAAGGAGATGAAGTTCTTGAAGTTAATGGGATTGAAATGCGGGGAAAATCTGTTAATGACGTCTGTGATATGTTGGTAAGGAATGACGTGTTGGTGTTTTGCATACAGAATTTCTTACAAAAGAATATTTTTTTAAGGCAAATATGACAGGAACTCTGACGTTTTTAGTTATACCGACCCAAGATGAGCGATTAAAGCAATCGACGAGAGATATAATTGTAAGTTGAAATTTTATATGTTTAGTATGCATTTATAATACAAGTGGTTTTTAAAATTAAATGAAAAAATAAAAATTTTCAATGGAATAATGGTTTAAACATAGCGAGATGATTCTAATTGGTTGGTTTATCATTTTCTACATTCACTTTTCATAATTTATTTACGATTAAAATTGTAAACTTATTTTTGATAATAATTTTTTTACGATTAAAATTGTAAACTTATTTTTGATAATAATTTTTTATGCTAGCAAACCTCTTAACGTACTTTTTCCCGTTCCTAGATGCACGTAAAAGCGCATTTCGATTACGACCCTGAGGATGACTTGTACATCCCTTGCCGCGAGTTGGGCATTTCTTTTCAAAAAGGCGATATTTTGCATGTGATCAATCAAGAAGATCCCAACTGGTGGCAGGCGTTCAGGGAAGGCGAGGAAGATCAGACTTTAGCGGGGCTCATTCCCAGCAAAAATTTTCAACAACAGTAAACACATACGTCTCCAAGGCTAATAGAAATGTAAACATGTTTTTATTCTTACAGACGAGAAGCGATGAAACAAACACTTGTTGGTGAAAGTAATAACAAGGAAAAATCGAAAAAAGTTGGAAGATTTTTGTGTGCTAAAAGAACGCCAAAAAAGAAAAAGAAGAAAACACTCTACAGTGCTTCGTATAGTGATGGTAAAATATTGTCATTGTGTCGAGTTAAAGATTTTAATTACCTTTTTATAGATTTAGATATCGATGAAATTTTAACGTACGAGGAAGTTGCGTTGTATTATCCTCGAGCGAATAGGAAACGACCAATCGTTTTGATTGGACCACCGAATATCGGACGTCACGAATTAAGACAAAAACTAATGGAAGATGTTGATCGTTTTGCAGCTGCAGTTCCTCGTAAATTTTTTATTTTATCGGTAATAATTTAATCATGTTACGAACATCCAATTTCTATTCTGCAGACACAAGCCGCCCAAAAAAAGATAACGAAATTGACGGACAAGATTATTATTTTATTACACGGCAACAGTTTGAAGCCGATATACTTTCGAGGAAGTTTGTTGAGCATGGAGAATATGAAAAAAATTATTACGGAACGAGTTTAGAAGCAATTAGAGCAGTTGTAAATTCAGGGAAAATTTGTGTACTTAATTTACATCCACAGGTACAAATAAGTTTTATTTCTAAAAGTAGAATTGGTATGTTAAAACATGTTTTACTTTTCAAGTCTCTCAAAATTCTTAAAGCGTCAGATCTGAAGCCATTTGTGGTATTTGTAGCGCCGCCGTCTTTGGAAAAGTTACGGCAAAATAAAGCGAAGTTGAATGTTAATGCAAAGGTAAGTCTTAATAAAGAGGTTGTGGGATAGCTGTGCTAATGCAGTGCGCTTTTCCTAACGTTATTTTAAGATAGATTTGCAATAGACTTGCGATGTTAAATTAACGTTAGTAGTAATAAATGTCAATATCGCACCTGTTCTTAACCAACTCCGATAATTAAAGTACATTTTATTTGTAGGAAGAGGACCTAAAAGAAATCATCGAAAAAGCGCGTCAAATTGAAGATACGTACGGTCATTACTTTGACATGGTTATTATCAATGCAGATTTAGAACGGGCCTATAACCAACTCTTACAAGAAATCAATATTCTTGAACGAGAACCTCAATGGGTTCCGGGATCTTGGTTGCGGAATGAGATTAATTAAAAGGTGAAAAATGTGTGAAGCCTTAAAAACTTATACGTGAGAAACTTTTGTGCCAAAGCAACACGCACAAGGAAAATAATCTATAAGTCATGTGACAATTAATCGGCGACTCCGCTACTTCCGTTTCCATCTCTCACACATGTAAAAAGAATGTCTCGTTGACTTAACACGTTCTAAGGTCATGCGCCGTAAATGTGGAATGAATAAGGGATTTGTAATAGTTGACTACAATTCCTAGAAAACGTTATTTGTGTACTTAGTGCATGCATATTGCATGTAAATAAATTTAGTCATGTTATAAATGAACTGTTGAGTATATATAAACGATGAACAACTGGCAATCACTTATGGAATTCACTCTAAAAAAATCTTTTACAATAAAGAAGAAAAGAACAATTTTATTGCCTACGATCTTTTCTTATTTCTTTTTTTACCCTTATTTGTATTAGGGTATTGTTCATCAACCTCTTGAACAATTTCGTCAAAATTTGCTAATAAATCTTCCTCTGTTAGAGTGAAAGAACTACTAAGCCAACGTTTCTTCATTGCCGACATTATGTATTGGAATCTTTTGCCACCAATGATTCCTCTGTCCATTAAGTGATGACCATTTACAGGAAATTTAGGCACCTTGAAAATTGAAAGGGTATTATTAACCAAATATGTAAATTTTATTGCAGATTTCCTTCCAACCTTCCAACTTTTAAACTCGGCTAACAATTTTCTATCTCCTCGGTAGCTTAGGACTTGTTCTACCCATACTCTTACGTCAGCTTCTTTAGCTGTTGTTGTGATAACGAGAGCTTGGTAAGGTTGTAACGAATCTTCGCACGGTTTATCATCGCGATTCCTGATTATAAAGTAACCCAACTCTCTTTCAAATGTGGAGAGTTTGATTCGTTCATTAAATGCAAGCATGTCAGCTTCATTTCCCAGTAGTGACGCTATTATAGTTATTGGATGCAGTTCGAAATCTGTAGCCCTCTCCCGCAAAGCAGCCAATTCGTCCATGTTTAGTTTTCCGTGCAACCCTGTCCAGATTAATAACTAAAATTAAACGGTTTGTTGTAAAAAGGAAGTAAGTTTTTACCAACGTGTGGTGCAATGCCAACATCCACCATCGTTTTCATTATTTCAAATTTAAAGTTTCCGACTAGAATTTTTTTTAGCTCGGTCCACAACCTTTCCCCCGCAATTCCTTAAGTTTAAAATCAAATTAATATCAATACGGAAAATGATATTTACTGATATACCTGAAAGACCATTGACGTTAGCTTGAATGGTCTCCAAAATTTCTGTATCGTGTTTGTATGGTTCTTGGGCAATTCGTCCATAAAACCTTTAATGATGAATCTCATTAGGAGTGCGTAGAAAATATATTTTATTTCATGGTTACCTAAAGTATCTCAAAATTCGAAGATAATCTTCCCGGATCCTTGCGACTGCATTTCCAACAAATCGAATTCGTTTATTATCCAAATCTTCAATACCGTTAAAAAAATCATACACCGTTCCATCAAAACCTAATGGAAAACGGTTTACATTAATTTATTTTATATTACAGGATAATACTCATACCCAAAAACAAGGAATTAATCGTCAAATCTCGTCTGTTAGCATCCAAATACCAATCTTTGGTGAATTCAACTTTCGCGTGGCGCCCGTCAGTCACAACATCAATCCTCAGAGTTGTAATCTAATTTATAAAATTTATTTACAGTTTTAACAAATTACTTTTCTAAGTATTTTTAACCTCGAAATTCTCTTTGTCGTTAATTCGCACTGAAACTGTTCCGTGTGATTCTCCTTTCGTGTTAAACATTCGAATGTTTTCTTTTGTGAACATTTCTTTCATTTGATCTGGAGTAGCGTTTGAAGCGAAATCAACGTCGTGCGGTTTTATTTTCATAAGTAAGTCCCTGACAGCTCCACCGGCTATTCGTAATTCGTAATTATACTGTTCAAAAATATTAATTAATTCTTTCATTTCAGGCGTGAACAACGCATGGAATTCTGGCGTGTCCAGCTTCATCGTTTTTGGTGGTGGTGAAAATTTTGTTACTCTAGGTAAACTAAATTTTAAAGTATTCGTAGCAACTGTTTTTACAGTAAACAAATTTTGCCTGACTAGGTTGTCAACGCAATGCAGATAACCACGAGGCGCTGAGGCAATTGGACGAAATAATATGCTAATTCGAGCGATCATGAACAACCAAATATTAGTAGCACTAAAAAATACAAGTATATATATTTTAATATTTATTTCGTAAGCTGTTATTCAAATTTAATACGTACAAAAGAACGAAAACGATTCCTATGTTGTGAAGCGAAAGTGCTATCCGCTCGATAACGCTCGAACCAATGACTTGCTTCTGATTGGTGCGTTTTCTCAGTTCCAAAAGATTATTCCTAGCCACAGGAAAGTGCTTAATTGAAATTTGCACTTTAAAGACCATTTTTTAATGAGGCGTTTTGTTTGCATAAAAGATTATTTTAGGCGAACAAACAGCTAAATTGTAAAGATACTCTGTTATTTAATAATCTTACCAAGGTTTGGACATTTTATAAACCAATATTCATTAAGATGGAAAAAGATGGCTTCTCTGCAATTTAGCCAATAATTAAGAATTAAATGTTCAATAATTTATCTCGTGCAGACATCATACATTATGTGTTATGACGCATTAAAGAATTTTGCCGTGAGTTTAAACGCCACTTTTTAAAATATATATATTTATATATATATATATGTAGCGGTTATTTATTACTTTATTGAACAAAATAAATTTTTCAGCATAAACTATTTATACCCGAACTTTTTGAGGGCTGCTTATCCACGCAGTTTATGTTCTATTATCAATCACATGCGTCATCAACGTCTTCAAAGACGTAAATGTTTGACCTAAGAAGACCATGAACTTGTAACAAATGAGATCATTGGAATCTCTCACCCGCAGCCTCTGCACATCGTGTCCATATCGATTTCTTATCGTGCAGTAAGTGCTGAGAGATACAAATCCCACAATTAATCGCAACACGAGTTAATAATTAAAAATACCATTAATATCCTTAGAGAATTCAAAAATACTCGCAAAAATAATCGCAATGCGTACGTTCATTAACATTATTTTGCTACATCATTGCTTTGGTCGCCTATTCTTGGTAAATATTTTCAGCTTATTTATAAAATATATTCAATATTTTCTTATATATAATTTTTTTTAATTTCAGGAGTTTTAAATCTCAAAAATTCTATCGCAATCACTCCATTACTTTTTCCATTCATCGATTTTATACCCCCCAGACGTTAAAGAAGAACTCACCTTCCACAGGCTAGCATGGAGACACTTTATTTATTACCACCACATGAAGTTAAGGAAAAATAAATTTGTTTTCCCCCCGAAAAAATAACACGGAAATTTCAATAGGTATAATAAGAAATAATTTATTGCGTTATGCAATTCTAAACGTTATACAATGCACACTTTGAGAGAGGAAAAACTTATCAAGTACAACTCACTAAAAAATGTACAAGAAAATATATTACAAAACGAATTTTAAGTGGACCCATAATTACGTATAGTATCGATAAAACTGCATATTTCAGAGAGGAAAAACTTCACCTCAACATAAAAAGGCCTATTTGTTAAAACAAGAGTGAAATTTACACAACGTTTTTCGCTACTGTACAAAAAAAACTTGTATTTGAGCATTTTTTTTTGTAAGATGGAAATTTCCATTGGTATATATAATAATTACAACAGTTATTTTCGTTACATAGGAGGTCGTTTTGCTTCGTCGCTCATGTTATGATTCGGTACATTGAGGAAGCCCTTTGAATTTTCAACGACGCTCTCGCCCATCGACGGCCGACTCTCCATTGGCGGAGGTCCATCAACGTCCGTGAATGTAATGAGAGGTGTCAACAAGATTTCATTTAGTGAGATTCTGTCAAATTGCTGCGTCAGTTGTTGTTCTTTCTCCATGTTAGCAGGCCGGTACAAATCCTTTGCTCTCTCTCCCATCATTTGAATAGAATTATTTTCCTGGCTCCACGAATGCTGGGCGAATGTCATTATTTGTGAGGTCACACCGCAGGGCATTGCACGTAACGTGGCCGCTGCCTATTTGTGCCCTACGCTTCACTGAATAGGCCACTGATTTTCCAGCACACCTCAATTCCTCTCCCACCAATGGTTTCGAACATGAACCATCTGGCATCGAATAAACCTCTTTTATATGACTCGCGGGGTCGAATTGGTGACGTGTCTATTGACGTGAAAATGACGTCAAACGGCTGGAGTTGGGTGAAACTCATAAGCAAGTCTTTGGCGTGTGGTTTTGGGGCGATCCATTCCGAGAAGGATAGCGCTTTTATGTAGTCTTACTTTTTTTTTTTTTTTAATTCCACATCGTGTCATTGTACTAGTAATTACACTCCCCTCTTTAAATCAGTCACGTGACTCCTATTTATTATTTATTTAAAGCCCTGTCAGTGTTTATTTTGAATCGTGAATTTGGGTCAATAAAAGTGTCTTGGAAATGAAAATATTTTTTTTTTTTTTTTGTTCAAGGACAGGGCCGAGAGGGAGAGTAGAAAAATCAATATTTAATGTCTTTTTATCAGTTGAAGTTGTAGGATCGGAGTTAATCATTTGTCATCAAATCGAAATGTTACTAAATATAAACTAGAAATAGACGTCATAATTTTCCTTGAGTGTATTACACATGATTTCTATAGTTTGAGGAAGCGTATTATCTAAACTTTTTTGTTATTCTATTCTTTTTAATGTATAAATAGATGAATTAGCTTGTGTACGTAGGTAATTCTAAGAATTATTTATTCCCATTTACAATATGAGGAGACAGGTGGAATGTAGGAAACCATATTAAATGGGAGGAAATGAGTATTTATATAATTTATATATTCTTTAAAGTGAATCATTTCAAGTGAATCAAGTTTTGCGCGTCAGAAGCGAGGGATACGTGGTTTTGAATGCTTCTCGTGCTGAGTCAAATTACCATTGCTTAGCTGTTTTTTTCCTGTTTATAAACAAGTCACGCGAGCGGCTTTCAGAGATGTGAAACGTTATATTTAGATTGTGTGCAGAAATGGTTTTAATGGTTAGGTGGGTGGAATGAGACTTAGACCAACTTAACTCCTTAATTAATTTTTAAAACTTCCAATTACGACAGTATGTAACCTGGACGCCTACTGCTTGGAATTTGTTTACTATAATAAGAAATTTTATTAGATTCCGAGGATGTATTTGTACACCACGAGATTATGAGTAATGGAGAGAAAATATTTTTTCCTGTTCAACACCTTTTTTTAGCTCATTACTGTGAAGAAAGGGGAAATTAGAAGTTGCGTAATGTTGTTTTATTGATTAGCTATTCAATTTTAAGGTTTAAGGAAAGTGGTTGGCAACTTGAATTGCTATAAAAGCCTATAAAATGATTATGCAACGTGGCAATCTGTTGGTTTTAATAGATATAATGATTCTATTAATGTGTTTTTTTTTATTGTATTGGTGGAACAAATAAACACGAGAAAAAATGTTCGACCTGAAAACAAGTAGTACAGGATATCTTTTCTTTTATATACGGAAATGGAATGGATACATAAATACAATAATAGAAAACTGTATTGATTGATAGATCAATTTTTAGAATATTTTTGTAATTTTTATTTATATAATTTTATCCGGATATTTACGCTTTGGTGGGTATTTTTTGTATGTTGTAAACACGATAAAAAAATCTAAAGTTTATTTTTCAGTTATAATGTTTGGACAGAGTCAAAACAAAATGATGTCAGCATCGTCGTCATCGGAAATATCTGATGACGGCATATACCTAAGTTCGACTTATAAAGAGAGCAGACGATAAATCTACTGCTATCGCTTTATTTACAAGCGCTTTACTGTGTGAAGCATTTGTTTACAGAAATCGGCACTAGGCTAAAATCTAGCGCTGCTGTAAAACACACGTAGCCATTAAAATACCTAAACCAGATGTTGCTTTCCGTATTGCGGTGGTGTTTATTATAATTTCTGAAATTTATATATCACTTTAAAGCTTCAAAATGGTTTTAGCCGACTTAGGAAGAAAAATCACGAATGCATTGAGATCACTCAGTCATGCTACAATTATCAATGAAGAAGTAAGTCGAAACTTGAAGTTAAATTAACCTAATTCCTTCATACTCAAGCGTTTAGAAGAGTAGAATTAAGGAAGAATTAACATGTAAAGAAATTGTGCACATCCTTAATAAATATCGTCAATCTTTCAGGTTTTAAATGCTATGCTAAAAGAGATATGTACTGCATTAATAGAAGCTGATGTAAATATCCGACTTATTAAGAAATTAAGAGAGAATGTTAGGTAGGTACAAATCAAAATTTATTAAAAAAATGCTAATAATTCATTTTTTTAGATCTGTCATCGATTTCGATGAAATGGCTGCTGGCTTAAATAAAAGACGAATGATTCAATCTGCTGTCTTCAAAGAATTGACTAAAGTACGTGACGATAGTAACAAAAATATACACGTGAAGGTCATTAATTTTTTTTCGTTTTATAATCATTGGTAGCTGGTCGACCCTGGAGTAAAGGCGTGGCAGCCAATCAAAGGCAAACCGAATATCATTATGTTTGTTGGTCTTCAAGGAAGTGGAAAAACAACCACATGCACTAAAGTGATTAATATTGTAATTTTTATTTATAAAAATTTGTAATTTATTACGTTTTCTTATTAGTTGGCGTACCATTACATGAAAAAAGGGTGGAAATCATGTTTAGTTTGTGCTGACACATTCCGTGCAGGCGCTTATGACCAACTGAAACAAAACGCTACGAAAGCAAGAATACCGTTTTACGGAAGGTGAAATTGATTTTTACACATGATTACAAGAGAATTAATAAATTGATTACAGCTACACTGAAGTGGATCCTGTTGTCATCGCACAGGAAGGTGTGGACAGATTCAAAAACGAAGGTTTTGAGATCATAATAGTTGACACAAGCGGTAGACATAAACAGGAAGATTCGTTATTTGAGGAAATGTTACAAGTTTCAAATGCAGTTGTAAATATTTCATTTACCAATTTTTAATTTGACTTGAAACTAATTTTTTTTATTAATTTTAAGACACCCGATAATGTAATTTTCGTGATGGACGCGTCTATTGGTCAGGCTTGCGAGTCTCAAGCAGGTGCCTTTAAAGCGAAAGTGGACGTAGCTTCCGTTATAATTACTAAACTCGATGGTCATGCTAAAGGTGGTGGAGCTTTGAGTGCGTAAGTATTGATTAAGCGAAAAATTAATGTATACTTTTACTGATATTTTATTTTTAAAATAGGGTTGCAGCGACATCAAGTCCCATTATTTTTATCGGTACTGGTGAACATATTGATGATTTTGAAGTTTTTAAAGTTAAACCTTTCGTAAGCAAATTAATGGGTAGGAAAATTATCTCCTGAGAATAGGTAAAAATCAAATACTTATCCGAATTTTTATTCTAGGCATGGGAGATATTGAAGGTTTGATAGATAAAGTCAACGAACTTAAATTAGACGATAACGAAGAGTTAATTGAAAAATTAAAACATGGTAATGCAATTATTAAAAATTATTTAAAAAAAATTAAAATTGTAAATTTTAGGTCAATTCACGCTAAGAGACATGTATGAACAATTTCAAAATATTATGAAAATGGGTCCCTTTGGTCAAATTATGGTAATATTTGGATTTTAATAAATATTTACTCTTATTTTACTGAATCGAATTTTTTTAAATCTTAGAACATGATACCTGGGTTTAGCCAGGATTTTATGACAAAAGGAAATGAACAAGAGTCAATGGCACGGTTAAAAAAATTGATGACTATTATGGATAGTATGAATGACCAAGGTTTGTTACTAAATCAAGTTTAATTTTTTTTTCTAAAAGTTTTACTGATTACGTTATATACTGCAGAGTTGGATCATAGAGAAGGTGCGAAGTTGTTTTCAAAACAACCTGGTAGGGTACAGCGTGTAGCTCGCGGTGGCGGCGTTACGACAAAGGAAGTTCAGGAATTACTGACGCAATACACCAAATTTGCTGCTATTGTAAAGAAGATGGGCGGAATTAAAGGGCTATTTAAAGGTAAATGTTTTGGTTTTGATTTTAACTGCTGTACCTGATTGGAATGTTTGTTCAGGTGGCGATATCTCGAAAAATGTAAATCAAGCACAAATGGCCAAGTTAAATCAACAAATGGCCAAAATGATGGATCCAAGAGTACTTCAACAAATGGGTTTGTATTTAAAGTTTTGAATGTTGTAATGCAATTTTTAATCTAAATTTTATATAAATTGTAGGAGGAATGAGTGGTTTGCAAAGTATGATGAGACAATTGCAAGGTGCGTCTGGAAATATACCAGGAATGAAAGGGTTTTC
This sequence comes from Pachymerium ferrugineum, assembly GCA_034686365.1. Lineage (NCBI taxonomy): Eukaryota > Metazoa > Arthropoda > Chilopoda > Geophilomorpha > Geophilidae > Pachymerium > Pachymerium ferrugineum. The sequence goes on along the minus strand of JAQGAS010000149.1, from coordinate 22,801 downwards.
GAAATAGTAGTTGGTTATGTACACTCCTTGATAATTACTTTTTTATGAGAAAATGAACTACATCAAATCACAAAATTAATTCTACAGTTATTAGAAAATGTTTGACTTGTTTTACCAGCAAAATGAACTGAACTTTGATTTTTTTAAAATCTATTCTTTGATGTACAGAATTGTATTTCTACTTTATACAAGAAATAAATTTTTTGATGTCAACAACAGATTAACTAATTTTAGTATTTTACGTAACAGTGTGCTTCCGGTAAGTTAAGTTGCGGTGGCGCAAGGAACTAACACACGCACGTGTTTTAAGTCAAGATGGCGACTAGGAAGAAGTTGGTAATTACAGCTAGAAACACTTCTCTTCTGAAGCCAAATGAAAAGTGGCACGAACAAGAGGTAATCGTATTTATTTTTCGTTAATATTAAATTTAAACATGCTTACACTATTACAGTTTAAAACTGATCCTCTGGAAAAAAACAAGTTGCCACCAGCACAAGTGAAAGAACTTCAAGAAAAAGCAAGCAAACTTTTAAAGGATGATATAGATTTATACAATAAACGTATGAACTGCATGTGGAATTGTTGGGGCAGCCGTTTAACAACAGTTTACGTTTACAGATCAAAATAACAGGAAAAACCGTTCTCAATTTCAATGGATTCAAACAGTTATGAAATCTGGAACGATCGCAGATCGTTTAGCTGCAATAACAATTCTCGTTCAAGATTCAGCTGTTCACAATTTATCATGTTTAGAAGACCTAATCTCAATGGTGAACGTCAAAGCCAAACGAGAAAGTATCATGGCAATGGGTAAAAGCCGCAATAGTTATATTCAATTTCTCGATTTTTAATTTTCATTTCTCTTCAGATACATTACGGGATCTTTTCATATCAGACCTCCTTGTTGAAGACAAGCGGTTACGTAAATTTCATGAAGTAAAAAAAAAAATTGTACCCCATTAAAAATCACTTTCTAAAACAATTTTTTCTAACAGCATCCGCTTCATAAATTAACTGAATTGTCAAGCGGAAATCGAGATGCAGCTGATAAACGGCTTATCCTCTGGCAGTTTGAGCATTTATTGCAGCAAACATACACTGAATTCATAAATGCTTTGAACGTGGTAGCTCGCGATACGGTCGAAGCTACAAAATCAAAAGCAGTGGCAGTTATGTACGACTTATTAGTCAGTAATAGAGAAAAAGAAGAGGTGCGATATTTCAGTATTACATACAATACACCACTTAAATATTTATTTAATTTTTAGATTTTATTACCAAGTTTAACAAATAAGTTGGGAGACCCAATGCACAAAGTGGCCGCTAAGGGCGCTGAAAAATTACTGCAACTAGTAGAGAAACGTCCCGACCGAAAAGCAATTATTATACAAGAAGTTGAACGGTTTTTATTTAGGCCTAATGTTGGTGATCGCGCCCAATATTACTCCATCTGTTTTTTAAATCAAATGATACTATCTCACGACGAAGAAGACTTAGCTTCACGGCTCATCTCAACATACTTCGCTTTCTTTAAAGCAAAAGTCAAACGGAACGAAGTGAATACGAAAATGATGAGTGCGCTATTGACTGGTGTTAATAGAGCTTATCCGTATTCTAAGAAAAATGACAGCACAGTCAGTGAACACATTAATACAATGTACAAAGTTGTTCATACTGTTAGTTTTAATATCAGTGTGCAAGCTCTTATGCTCATTCACCGGGTTTTGGAAAATCAAAATAATATTTCGGATAGGTAAGTTTTAAGTAAAATAATTATCACTTTGTTTTTACAATATTTATTTGCGCTTTTAGGTATTATTCGGCTTTGTATCGTAAATTATTCAGTACAGATTTGCAACAGTCAACACGACATGCAATGCTACTTAATCTTCTTTATCAAACTTTAAAGAAAGATGAGGTTAAAAATCGAATTCAGGCGTTTTTTAAACGTTTACTTCAGGTTTGTAACATCGGTTAAGAAATTGTTTCTCAAAATAAAATAATGATATCGATAATTTCAGATTTGTTTCACTCTGCAACCCCCTATAATTTGTAGTATTCTCTATTTGTTATCCGAAATCGGCCAAACAAAGCCAAACATTCCCGTATTAACGCAAAGATCTTGCGATGTGATTTTCGCAAACGATGATGACGAAGAACATTTTGTTGACGCCGATAAAGAGGAAAACGAATCGAATGACGACGCGAAAAATAACGCAAAAGGTTCATCTTGGCATCACAAACAAAATTTCGCGAGAAGAAAAGTCGGTTACGATCCATTTCATAGAAATCCTACATTCTGTGGAGCCGAACATTGCTGCGACTGGGAACTTATTTCTCTTTCTCGGCACTATCATCCTTCCGTAGCTCTATTTTCGCAGAAAATTCTCACCGAGGATGGGATACGGTATCCTGGAGATCCCTTACAGGATTTCACCTTAATTCGATTTTTGGATCGATTCGTTTATCGTAATCCAAAGAAAGAAGTTGATATAACTAATCAAGACACTCGGAAAGCGGTTTTAGGTCGACGACAATTGTATAGGCCAGCAGCTGCTAAAAGAATTCCGGTTGATAGCAAAGAATTCATATCCAGGAGGGAATATATGGTTCCCGTGGATGAGAAATTTTTATACCAATATTTTTCCAACAAAGATAAGACTAAGAATGTAAAAAAGAAGAAAGAGGATGAAGATGATTCGGACATTGAGAGTGTTCAGAGTGAGGAGTTTGAGGAAATGTTGACCAAATTTGAACCGAATGATGCGCTTGACGAAAATGAATTGGACTTTGCGGCAGATATAAATAAGACTAAAAATAAAAAGAAGAAAGGAGCTGTGAATGACAATGAGGAAGATGATTCTGGGATGTCAGACGATGATGATGACGACTTTGATAATGACGATGAGTTTGAAGATGCGTTTAAGGATTATGACGAAGATATGGCGAATGCCGAGTATGGAAATTTTGATGAAGAAGAACTTCTTGGTTTTAATGATGTCGATGAAGAAGAGGATGAGGATTTAGGTAAACAGCGAAGCAATTTAAGTTCACATTTCTGTGAATAAGCCGCACGCAGAAATAACGCTATAAAACTTTTTATTTTGTTAGATTCTACAATGATAGGTAAAAAGAAAAGAAAAGGAGCTGAGATAATAACAGGAAAGAATAAAAAAATGAAGTCATCAGGGTTCGTCAATCCAAAGTTGGCCAATATATTCGCTGCTGCTGAAGAGGTAAGTTTCATTTAAATATAAAAACTTTCTTACTGTAAATAAACTTAACGCCTATTTTCAGTTCGGTGCCATTATGGATGACAATGCTAATGATGATATAGATACAACTACAATGAATGCGATGGCAAATAAGGATAAAGCAGGTACGTAACAAATAGGATAAATTTTTTAGATAAAGTAACATCATTCTTCGTTACATAGACGTTAAGCAATTGAAATGGGAACAAAAACGCGATGCGTGGATTAGAGGTGCAGATTGGAAGAGTAAAAAACATTTCGGAGTTAAGAGCCGAAAAAATAAATTTATTGACAAGAAGAGAAAAGGACCATTCAATAAAAAACAAAAGAAAGTATGAAACATGTATTATTAAGGGTTTAATAATAAATTTGTTGATTTCTTTTAATTTAAAAATATTTAATCGTGTTAAATTGACAGGTACAAAAAATTTTTCACGCATTTATTTCAAACGTTTTTTTTTTTTTTTTTTTAGAAAAATAATGCTCCTTAACGTTATAAGTAGGTGGAATTTTATCGATTTTGTTTTTTTTATACATAAAATACAGAATTTACATATTAATGAATTCCTCGAGAATTAAAATCATTATGATTGGAAAAACCTTAATAGTATAAGCATTTCAGTTTACTAACTCACAGGGTGCACAAAGAAAGAAAATCTATTGTTAACGAATTAGAGGGCACTTATGGTTACTTTTTGTAGATGTTATTGCTAACAAACGAATCTATAGGGACAGGTAAATTGATACAGATTTTATAATCAATCACCATCAGTAGCCTCTCACGAGGTAAGAAGAAATCTGAAATGCAGTTTGTTTAAATTTAGTAGACTTTTTGAAGCGGTTTACTCACAAAAATTGATTTCAGACATTACCTACGATATTTGTACAAAATTGACTGAATGAAACGAGTTACTAACATGAAAATGCACACGTTTTTCCAGAAAAAAAGTATTATAATTCAGTGCAAGTTATTGCACGTGTATATTAATTTTAAGAATGGTATTAACTCTTAGTAAATATAAAAAGAATTGTACTAATATAGAATTTCAAGAGTCGTAATCTTCGTCATCTTCATCCTGTTTGGCTGTCGTTGCATTGGGAGCGATTGGGATACTTGCTTGGAATGGTATTTGCGTCGTACTAGAATGATTATTTTCAAAACTTTTGTTTAATAATTATATTAATACTCTTCTTGAAATCTCACCTGTTTGTTGACCTTACAGACTCATTTGGCATGTCAATAGAATCGTTATTCTAATGGACGATAAAAAAAAATCATAATTAAAATATTAATTTCCCGTACCTGCTGTTATTCATTTAAATTACTTCTTCTTCCTCTTCCTCATCTTCTTCTTCGGCACTACTTTCTGTGTCTTCCGTTCCTGAGAAACTGGGACCAGGATCTTCAGTAGAGTCTTTTTGTTTAGTTCGTCTCCGTCTTCTGTAAAAAAGATTATTAAGAGACTAGCTAATCGAAATTAATATAAACAAATTACTTTGGTTGTTTTGGTTTATTGTGTACTCCCTTAACTAGATCTCCGCTCACTGGAGTTATTGTACCAGTAGGAGACGTGACTGATGAATTACTCGTGTCATCCTCAATCTGCACATCTGGTACGGATTCTACTAAATCCTTCAAAAAATCGAATTTATTTTCCGCTAAAATGCATTGTTTTCTAAAATTTAAAACGGAAATAATTAAAAGTGTGCTAATTATAAGTTTTTTTGTAACTATTCACAGATGTGATGTCGATAATGTCTTGGCATTCCGTAATTGCGTGTATTCATTAGCTTTATTTATTAAGGACTCGACGAACAGCTCCAGTGCTCGTGGTATAACGTGTTAAGGTAATAAACAGGCCCACGTGTCGTTAAAAGGATTTTTTTTTTAAAACAAGGATATAAATTATAACTGGAACTGGGGCTGCAACTTTTCCTACTTCGTCGTCAGTTTGCATGATTTTTTTAATTCGCGCCTAAAAGTGAATAAATGTATTGTTAATGATAGAGTTTAAGATGGTTTGGGGTAATTTAAAAGTACGTAAAAAATATGTTTGCTTCAAGAGCCATCTCACGAGGCTCTTTTTCAAATTTCAGGTCAAAGGATGTGTATGTTGGTCAGGAAGTCATTATTGCTTGAAAATTAAATATATTTTATAATAATATTGTGTTTATACTTACTGGTGGAAACCTAGCGTTATACTTTTTCTTTTTACTAGGCATGGTTTTGATGAAGTAACTTTGGAAACCAGATCGGTAGTTGAAATTGCGATTTTTATGTGTAGTTTTTCGGGTTTTTTAAAGACACCGCAGCTAGGCGAGAGTAGGTGGCTATTTATTGAGGTTTATTTTATGACAATAGGCTTAATTGACGTTTTTTAAAGGAACTTTAATAGGCAATTACTGTGTTTAATAAAGCGTAAAATTTTATTTTATTCAATATTTAAAATGGCGTTAAAATTAAAGGAAATTTTCACTATCAGATTAACTATGTCAGGTGACTTTTGGATAGTTAGAAAAGGTGATTTCGATTAAATTTTGACGATTGTCTCGAAATGCTTATCCAGAATTAGGTCATTATGTTACGAGCTTTTCTTTTAGAAATAATGCCGCTAATTAGGCTAATCAGTCAGCAATTAATATTCATTGAAGCTATATTTATAATATAAATAAATATAAAAATTCGTTTGTTGGGTGTACGTCAGTGAGAGTAAATGAATGAAGTCAAGGAAAGCTCATTTTGGTAGCTCTTCAACTGATCATGTGTTATGTTTTCAAAGTACTCAAACGAGTTGTTAATTATCGGCCATTATGAGATTTACTAAGTGCAGTGTAGTTATAATTGTTCTATTCACATTCCTCTCTGCATATGTGTCACGAATTGCAGATCTGATCACCGTTAAGTACGACTCATTAACGAGCGAACATGAAGAAGAAGGTGGAAATCTTTTGTTCGGCCCACCTTATCCGGACGATACTTTACGGCATACTTTTTGGTTTTTCCAAGTATTACGAGTTGAATAACGGTCCATTTATGTATTGAAATTTTCATTTTCTCATAGATTTCGGATCTGCATCTCAGCAAGTTCGGCGACCAGAACCGAGTTCAACAACTGCGAGAATTCTGCAATCGTGTTGTTAAAACTATTAAACCTTCTCTTGTCCTAGCAACAGGCGATTTAACTGATGCCAAGACTGGAGATTTACATGGTTCACAGCAATACGTGGAGGAATGGAAAACATATAATCAGTTGTTGATTGAAACTGAAGTACAAAAAGAAACGATATGGTTAGATATAAGAGGAAATCATGGTAATTAAGTTCCGAGATGTTTGACTGGGAAATTAAATATTTTGTAAATATTTTACAGATAATTTTAACGTTCCTTCAGTTAAAAGTTCTGTAAACTATTATAGGTAAGTTAATGACAAGAATAAACAATATCAGTTTAAAAAATTTATTTAAATTAATTTCAGATCTTATTCAATCCAAGGAAAGCTACACCCTCGCTCTTATATATTCCAATTTCAAGATGACAACGATACCTATAGTTTTATTGGGGTTGATGCGTGTTTAGAACCGGGTCCCAGAAGACCTTTCAATTTTGTTGGTTTATTAAATGAGGTATACAAATTTGAAAATATTTCAAACACGAAATTACAGAATTTATTTATAACATATAGGAAGAAATGCGATTACTTAAAGAATTTAAAGAAACAAGCTTAAGCAGCAACGCAACTTTTTGGTTCGGACATTACCCGACATCTTCAATTCTCTCTCCTAGTCCAGGGATTCGACAACTTATGAAGTATGTAACATAACTGGAAAAATTGTGCATTTCGCTAATATTAAACTTGTATTTATTTAGAGGCAGCTATGCATACTTTTGTGGACATTTTCACACGTTAGGTGGATTAGTTACTAACATGTACACAATCCATCATTCAGGCATTCTTGAATTGGAGCTGGCGGATTGGAAAGACAGCAGAAAGTAATTAGGAAAAATGTGAAAACAAAGCTGCAAAGAGTAAAACTGTTAATTTTACAGATATAGATTGGCTGTTGTAGATCACGGACTCTTTACATTTGTTGATCTGCCTCACGATGATTGGCCTGTTGTTGTGATAACAAATCCAAAACATGCTTTACATTCTATTCCAACTGTCGAACCTCTCCAAAGAATATTCCAGTCAACTCATATTAGAGTTTTGGCGTTCTCTACATCGCCAATTGATGAAGTGAAAGTAAAAATTGATGATGGGAAATGGCAGGAGGCTTTTCAATCTAGAGGACCCCTTTATATTATTTCGTGGGTTCCTTCTATGTACTCAGAGGGTGTTCACACCATATATGTAGAAGTGAAAGTAATTAATTTTTATTTCTTGTTAAAGTGCTTTGCCTTTCTTTACAAATAGTTTGCATTTTCTAATTAGGATGCTGATAATCGTGTAAAAGAAATTAGCCAACCGTTTAGTTTAGATGGGTCACAATTAAGTTTTAAAGTTTTGTCCCGCTTGGTTTTAATGTCTAGTATGATTAAAGTGGTGAGTGTGTTAGACAATAACTCGAACTAACCTTATACAAAAATAATTTCCTCGTTTATTCTTGTAATAGTTTCAGGTAACTTTCGGTATTTTTATGGTTCTTGCTGTTGTCCCGCTTTGCGGATTGCGAATTTTACACAAACTTGTGTTAGGTAATTAACTGTATGTTTACTCTTTAGTATTTTTTAATCAAAGAGTTATTACATTTTTAGAGAGAAAAATCCAGAAACCGAGATTCCAGTGCCTATGTTTTCAAGCTTTAATTCGCAAATTATGGCTATTAGTGGCTATTGATCGTTTATTTTACCCGTTAATGTTTTGTATTCTCTATGTTCCAATTGGTAAATACTTCTATCTTATTTTATAAGGTGCAAAGAACACCGATGCATTGAGTCGATAGAAGAAGGTAATTCTAGTTTAAAGGGGTAATCCCTTATTTCCTGATTCCTATTTCTCAGAGAAGAGATTTAGACGTGCATTCTTCTATCGAGGATTTATACATCGTTTTTCTTCTTAATAAAGGGGCACGATGAAACATACCTAGCATAGCAATACCCTAACTAAAAAAGGAGGTGGGCCCCCTCCCACCCTCTTTCTTTTTTTTTTAATGTTTTGGTATAAGTTTTTGTTAGCCCAAACCAAAGCTTATGTCGAAACATTAAAATAGAATAAAACTCTGATGGCACAATGATCACATGTTCAAAATCCAGCCCTATGATTGGAGGGAGACCAAAGATTTTTGCCGAACAATTTTGAACAGTCAATTGGCAGTGGTAATTGTGGTGGTTTTAAAGTAATGCCAAAATTTTAGTTACATGTGGCTTGACCCTTTGATTGCAACGCATTAACTAATCATGTTTTTTTTTATAGGCCCTTGGTTTGTGGGTGAAATTATCGAAGATCACATCGGTTGGTGTTTTGCGTGGGGTATGTTTGTCGGAAAACATTTTCTGCCTGGGGGAATCACCTATGCTTTTGGCGTCGTTCATGTACGTTAAATATACAGTTTACATATTGGTAATGTTGGAATAATTTTTTTTTTCGTTTACTCCAGATATTGACATTTCACACACCTCTAACGCTGTTTCTTGCTCACAGTGTGGACTGTCGGTACAAACAAATGTATTGTCGGTTAAAAGTTTCATTTGGAAGTTATTTATGTCAACAAATTCCTTTCCTTATATTGTTAACATGGAATTTATGGCTAGCGTACTCCTTTCTTCTTGCATACGGTACTCTAGCCTTTGTATTAGGGCCTCTTAAAACATGGACTCTTGTTGTATGCCTTTACTTGTGGCATCAAGTGGCGTCTTTACCTGAAGAATGTTTTGACAAGATTCAATTTGTATTTCCTACGAAGAGAGAAAGCAACGAAGAACACATTCCTCTTAGTGTTAACTCCTAAATTATTTATTCAGGACTCGAAAAATGGAAAATGTATTATTTTCTACTTTTATTGTAGTGTTCGATACACTCCAAAGATTATATTTAGCTTATAGGGTTATTTGCCCACCTCTTCCTTACATTGTACCAATGTTGTCAGGAACAACGACTCTTTAATTATTTCAGTCACAATGTTAGCGGTATACGTGTTAAAATCTTTTCGTCTTGTAATGAGAAGTTTAAGAGTGAGAGCTTCCTAGTCTTTCTAATGTCTTTACAATTTGAATTTGAAATATTTTCATATTAATAATCTTTAAGGAAGCAGTATGTTGCATGAAATTGTGTAGTTGCGATTAAGAGTAGGGCTCAAAGTTTTCCATGGCTTTTATTTAGGTATTTGTTTATATGATTTTTCTTGGGACAGTTTTCTTCTAATTACTTTTAAGATATTGAATGTGATATTTCGTCTTGGATTTGTATGTTGTATGTAAATATCTAGTTGAAAATAGGGGATATTCAACCATAGTCTATTTGCTCAGTATTGAAACATCATCCCCCATTTGGAAGATTTTGTGTTCATTTCACATAGTCGCTGTAGGATAAATATTTTAAAAATAGAATTGAAGCTATTTTTATTTATGTTAGCCTCTATCCAAAGAAATCAGGAATAAAGGTGCTAAAAGAGATTGAGCTTGAGTTTTTACTCATCGCCAATAGATGGCTCAAGTGACCGGATGCCGGACATTTTGATTTTCCCGTTAAGTCAGCGTGATTTTTGTAAAATGAGTTCTGTTAAGGCTGTTATAACAACAAAGAAAAATGAACCGCACTGTATATCATTTCAGTTAAAGAATAATTATAATTTGAATGATTTGTGGCAAACTACACAAAAACTACAGAAAGAAACGAACAGGTTAATGACTGAACTTATTGCGAATGAAAAATCCACAATTAGGCGGCAATCAGGTGTGTTTTTAATCAAATTATTGAAAAACGTTTTATATAAATATAAATGTTTATGATCGCAGGAAACAATCAGGAAGATTCTAGTGAGTCCAACGACGGTGACACCACAGAGGATGGTAATAGTGATAATGAAGAAACGAAATCTCCGGCGTGCAAAAGAAAAAAATAAATAAAGCATTTTATGGATACAAAACACTGTTAAGTAAATAAAAAGCAGACGTTGTAATTATCTTGGACAAAAACGAGATAAAACTCTGATAACGGTATTGATCTTGTTTGCGTAAACAAAAGTAATTTTCAAACATGAAGAGTTACTGTGTCGTTTCGTTTACTAATTTTGTGACAGTTACGTTTTCTCTCACTTTACTTATCCTTTTTTATTGGGATGCAAGTATCGTATCTTTGTATTGCTTCATCAACAAACCAGATAATTCAACCGTTAATGTAAGTTTGAAAAAACATGTATTAAAATGTCTTGTTTGTAATTTGTAATTTTTAAAAGTATTTAGATTATTTAAATGACTTTAATTTCATGAAAATTGAAACGGGCGTGCTTTTGGCATCGTCATTTTTAATGTTTTTTTTCTGCGTATCTTGTACGGAACGCCTTAATGACCATAAGTTATGGTAAATAATTAAATAACAAATACCTCTTATAACATTATAATTATTTTTTTTTTAGGAGCTGGCTATTATTATCATTTATCGGAACCGCTAACATTCTTCTTTCACTTTCTGTTAGCGTTGTAATGTCAATCGAATTAACTTGTTTTTGCGGCAATATTTATTCTACAACTGGAATTAAAAAGTAATTTAATTTAGTCTGTCTAATTTTGAATAACTAACATTTAAAAATTTAATTTTATAGTTGCATGGTCTCGATTGAAACAAATGAAAACTTATACCATCTTGCAATTGCTGTGGTAAGTAATAAACAAAAACAAACATTTCAAAGTCTGTAAACTTTTATTTGTGTTAGGGTATATCTTGGTGGATGTTTATACTGTTCTTTTTTTCCCTACTCATTTCTATTTTCGAAATATTGACACGTGTTTACACAACAAAAATTGAACGATTACGACAAAAAGTGCAGGATCTTGACCAATGTCTGCGACATCAAGAACTTTTAAATAATCAAAGACGATCAGATTACAACTTTGATCCCCCTGAGCAGACGAGGTATTCATCAAGCAATAATTATACCAACATTTGTAACGAACAACCACTTATTCAGTTTTAATTCCACTTCAATACACTTGTTACAAAAAATATAGAAAAAAAATATGTATATAAATATTAATGAAGTGCAACACTTTATGTACATACAAAATTTATATTTTTCAATTCGTGACAACTACTGATGAAGCAACAAAAATGTAATTTAATAATAATACACAATGATTGCGTAAACGATGCAATACTATATTTCCTAACATTGGGCATAGGTTAAAATTTTAATCTTCTATCTTTAGACATGTAGATCTTAAAAATTCAAACGGATGTGGATTCTTGTGTGAATGCAACCAAACTTCAACTTCACAAATCTCGGACTGTAATGAGAAAATTTATTTTTAAATGTTTTTCAATAGTAACTATAAAGATACCTTAAATTGCGAGTTTGATTTGTTTATTTTATTTGCACAGTTTTCATCGTTACTCGGTATAGATGATACTTTCAATTCCAGTGTATATTTAACTCCATTCAAGGCCTAGAAAGTGATAAAAGGTCAATGTTATGACTTAAATTTAGATGTTTTTGAATGACAAACCTGAGAAGCTCCTCGTAAGACGTTGAATTTGAGTTGTTCACATTCATTCAATTCTCCATTTTTTACTTTCTGAGTTCGGATCTCACTAGTAGCAAATTTGGCAGCTGAGTTAACTTGCTCGCTTGTCAGATCTTCAGTTTTCAATTTGTGTCCGTCAACAAAGATCAAAATGAAAACAAAAAGAAGCGAAGCGATTGACACCTGCATTTTTAAGATGCTAATCTCATGACACATTGGCAGGGTGTAAAATGTTTAAAATTTTTTTTCCGGGACAAAAATATGACAGGTTAGGGGCAAGATCAACATGCAAATCAGTTCTAAAAAGAGTGTCATTGCGACAAAGAGGGCATCTATTTATTCTGATCGGATTCAAAACGAAATAAAATGTAATGTAACCTAAAACAAACTTAAAAATGTTTACGTCACAAGCTCATCCATATCTAAAAAAAATTAAGAAAATTGTATTCGCGATCATGATTGGCTGAATTTACTGCAAGGCCTTATGGGAAAACAATAATGGCCACTTCTGATAGTAAAAGCGTGGTTTCTCATTGCGTGTTTGAAAATAACCCTTCAGAATTAAAGAAATACTTATACAAAGAAGTTGCAGTCGACACGTGTAATGATAAAACAGAAAAAGGCTGGGTTTATACGATTGATCCAGTATCGGGAAGGTATTAATAAATATTTCAGTCTGCCTTTATTTTAAATCAATAATTTATCAATCATCTTTTCTATTAGTGTTGTCCTTGTGACCTTTCATTCCGGCCAGGCAAGAACCATAAGTATAATATTGGGACACACAGTCAAGAAGATAGAAATAATAAACGATGACATGATAACATACAAACATGAACTAGATCAGCTCGGTGGTAATTCTTCTAACGAATCAATACTCACGAAAGAGGAATTACAGGGAAGAAAAGAGAAAGTAAAAAATTGGCTAAACAAAAATCGTATTCCGTTCCAAGAAGTGAATGAAGAATTAAACATTATGGGCGCGTTGACTTTAACGCCCCCATATCAACCCGAAAACTGTCTAAGTGCAAACACAATTGTGCTAGGGAAAATGCAAGGGTTAATTAAAGCCATGCCAGAAAATTTAGATGACTGGTAAAAATTTTTTTTACATGTTTAATAATGAATAAAATCTGATTAACCTTACATGCCTTTTTCAATTTCATCCAAAATACTAATAGACCTTTAATTGGCAACAAACCCTATTACAGTTTTATAAAATCCTATTAAATTCTCTTCAACGTTTTAATTACTTCTTATACAGCATATTTAAACAGTATTGATTGACTGTTTTAATCAAATTCCAATTTGTTTATTTCTCCTCGACAGTGACACGCTCGATTCGTCAAGTGGCGCCTTCTTATGTCGACATTTGGCTTCAATTGGCCAGCGCACGCAGAGCCGCACGAAAGAAATGTAAGGTGCCGCTCGCAGAAGCTCTATTATCCTGTAGTGAACCGGTTAGAATTCCATGGACCATGGCACAGAGATACGGACGAAGGGCTCTTGCCCCGTTCGTTTACATTGGCTTGTCGCTTTGCCTTCTTAATGTTTACTTAATTCATCAAAAACGAGGTAAGTTTTCCGTATAATTAAACTTCTTTTTATAATATAGAGGGAGGAAAAAAACGAAACACTTGCTACAAAAAATTTTTGAGAAAGCACGATAATTACATCAATTCAAAGTAGTTTGATCGCTTTCTGGGTTATCTAGTACATTATTGATCGACTGAAGCAATATGGAAGCTGTTTTTGTGAATCATCTTTGTAATCTTTACTCCATCTCTTTACTCAATTTTAAAAAACTATTTTTTAAAATTTAGTTTCATTTTTAAGAGAAAAAATAGATTTTTTTTTTTTTTTAATGGGAAGGGAAATCGAAGCGAAGTTTAACGGGAGCTGATATAACCGCGTGTAATAAAACACAATCAAACATAAAAAAAACGATAAACATTCGGTTCGTAATACACACTTTTCCTTAATTATTTTTTCATTAAAACAAAAACCGAACAAGAATTAATATCAACAAGGACAACCCGGATGAGTTTATTCCCTGGGATAAAATAAATAAATAAAAACGGATTTTTTTTTTTGGATTTTTTTGTATATAATTCACGACTGATGCCAATGAGGCATTGATGGTTGAGAAAGAAGAATAGAACCTCAGGCCATTTATCGTCTAGGGATTAGGTTACTATGGCAATGGTTCAATAATGTGTTCAAGGACGTGTAGTGATTTCAATGTAAACTAATTTTTTGAATATTGTTTCTAGTATTTTCATTTTAGGAGAGAGAAACACAGGAAGCTCGATAGGCTAATTGGTCAGGATGTCAATAAAAGAAAAAAAAATTATTGGCAGAGCAGTAATGGCACGCAATCAACCTCTGATACTGTAAAAATAAAACCAATAATAATAGAAAATTTAATTGAGATTAAGGATTCCACCTTATTATTTTTTTTTAAATGGAATGGGCTATTAAAAATTCACACAAAGCCCCGCCAGGATTGGCTTAACTGCATTACAAAATTCTGGGAGGTTGTCAAATGACACGTTTAATAGGTCTGAACGCAGCCCTTCAATTAGCTGTTTGGCAATGAATTTAATGGTAAACTTAAATGATCGATCGTGCAAGTCATTTGATCGCACGTAATTTCATCTTTCCGTGTTACCAATGTAAACCCCATGTAACATTAAGCAACTTACAATTACTGTACAAGAAGGTCACGTGATGAAGAGTTTTTTTTTTCTTTCTTTTAGCATGTAGCACGTATAATGATTATCTTTTCACAGATTCTATTTTTAACCCTGATATTTTTATTTCTGGTATTCATAGATCGCACACCCGATTGCGCTGAAATTAAAGATTTCGGATCCCAATCGCGACGAATATTAAACGCCGACGATGAAAATACTGATGTCGATGAAACGAATCCAAGCGAAACGAGCACGTTTCCCACAATATCGAATAAAACAGATGATTCGACAGAAAGTGAGATAAAAGACGAGATCGTATCTACTGAAAGCGTAATCAGTACGGTAACAACTGGTGAAGAAAATGGAATCGTCGCTGGTCAACGAAAAATCCATCAGCACTGGAGAGCAAATAACGCTACATGCATTCCGGCAGGTAAACAGAAACTTATATTTTCTACACGTGAAATCTATTGATTTGAAATACTTCTCTGTTGATGCGTGCTCTAAATTTTAAAACTGAATTTTTCAATTTTATTTTGTTGTTGAAGTAAGAAGTTGGCGATTTTTAAACGTTCTTCCGAAGGCTTTTCAGCTCCTGTACGTGACATTATCAAAGTAAATGAAAACAGTTCGGGCAATATGTAATACGGGTCATAAGATCTCAAAAATGTACTGCAGCAATGGCGTTATTTTTTTTATAATTATACGCCTTAGTTATAATTACAACTGAAGTGCTCATTTTAATTATAAGATTTGCAAAATCTGTAGAGTTGTACCAATTTTTAATGTGCCAATATTTTCTTGCTTTACACGACAATTGCAAATGAAGTAAGTCGGGCATTCGTGTATTCTCGAACTATTTTCGTTGTCTTTCATGACGTCAGGTAAAGTTTTCAAAAATTAAGTAACTTTTAACAACCTTTCGAAAAATATTTTCAAAAACTTAAGCTTTTTTAGAAAGTCGTACGAGCGGAATAGGGATATTTTATACCACTCTTTCACCTCCAATGCATTTGTTCTTGAGAACCCATAAGCTTACTTCAAAATTTTTTTCTAAAGGTTGAATAAATGTAAAAATGTCATTGCTGAAGATGCTTTAGGGAAGATGTTGTCCGGAGAATGTTCATCCATCTGCACACTGTCTTGGCATTAAGCCAAGGGTTTTTACTGCCGTGTTGGCGTAATATACCTTGATATAGATCAAGTTGAGATCTTATTATGTCTGTTTTTTTTTAACGGTTGACAGTATCTTTATTTTATATTATTTTTTTTTTTGGAAAGTTTTTATTAAGGGTTTTCAACCTATTCGTTTCACGTTTAGAAACGTGACTAGGTACTTAATTTTTTTTCCTCCGGCTTTTGAGGTGTTTTGACACCTTTTTATTTGGTAGGTACGGAGGCCTGTTTCAATCAGTTAAGAGGTTTCGAAGAACGTTGATTGAAAGTTTCAGTAATTGAATGGTTCATATTATTTTTAAAAATTTTTTAAACTTCTCTCTTTATTCATGAAAACAAAAGGTCTGATATCACGCCTTTCCTATTCTTCTTTAACAATTTATGGCCTTGTTTTTTTTTTTACGTCAATACACGTTTTAAATATTTTTTTTTGCTCTTTTGAGTTCGTTAAGGAAAAAAGTTTCGTTTATTCTAAAACAAATCATTAAAGACAAAAAGGCTAGAATAAATATCATTCATAATTTAATTTATTCAAAAAAAATACGTTTAGTTTTCAAAAAGACATTCAAGCTGATAAAAAAGAAAAAAAAAATCAATTTTTAACATATGAATTCCCAAATTTGACACAAATCCATCTACAAAGTCATTTCCATCATCGATCGCAGGCAGCTGGTTCTACTCACAGACCATGGCCACAAATTCAGCTGATCCTACAAGCACTGGTACCCGAATCGAGAGCTCTTAGCTCAACCGCACAAAGCATTCTTCCAACAAAAAAAAAATTTCCCCTCGTTTATTCCCATTTGTAATTCTCAAAGATCCATTATAGCTCATAAATGTGTATTTCACGCATCCCATAAAGTGGTTATTTAAAACTTTTCAATTAAAATGATTATCACATTTAATGGCCTAATTTTGTTTCTCTACACAGCATACCACGAATTCCCCGACGATTTGTTTACAAATGCTCAACGCCAACATGGAGCTGTCATTATACACATTCTCGTTTGCGTTTACATGTTTTATGCCTTAGCTGTGGTGTGTGACGGCTACTTCGTCACATCATTGGAACGAATATGTGAGGTACGTGTCTCCGACATTGAAAATACGGAATCAATGGGAGACTCATGAATTTTCAGTGTCGGCGCTTTTAAAGTTTTCCACTGCCGTTTTAAAGTTTGACGTTTTAAAATATTTAAAAACAGAAAATTGGGCTTAGCGAAGATGTCGCTGGAGCGACTTTTATGGCCGCTGGAAGTTCAGCTCCTGAATTATTCGCATCTATTTTAGGTAAAGCTTAAATTTTTTTTTTGTGTGTATAAAGAGAAAGTGATAATATTTCTACGCAGGTGTTTTTGTTGCAAAAGCCGATGTAGGGACAGGGACAATTATAGGATCTGCTGTTTTTAATATTTTATTCGTTATTGGTCTTTGCGGGTTATTTTCTGGGCAGGTATAAATGATTTCTTTTGACATTTTGTTGGGTATTAAGAATGAAATTTCTATTCAGACATGTTGTCCTTTAAGTTGGTGGCCTATTATACGTGACACGACGTTCTATGCTGTGACTGTTTTGCTTTTGATGGCTGTAAGTTGCAATAAAAATAATTGAATTTGCCTTGATGATGACGGGCCTGCGTTTTTTTATTATCTTTTTTTTTTCTATAGGTAATGACTGATGGTAAAATCTGTTGGTGGGAGACAGTAATAATGTTACTTTTATATGGCGGGTATATCGTTCTTATGAAGTAATTTTTTTATGAGTTTGTGCATTGAAAAGAGCTTTAAAAATAATTGTGTATAATAGGTTTAATACGCAATTAAGAAGTTGGTTGGTTGAACATACGCCGTTAAGAGGGATGGATTCCTATGTTCAAGCGAGTAGAGGAATTTTAGATCAAAATCTTACAGGGGATATTCAAGGACCTTACGGTACGCATATTAGAAAGTTTGCGCTTATTGATTTATAAAGTACATAACTTCAAAAAAAAAAACATTGGATTTAAAGCCACTAAATCCTTGTAAGTTTATTAGTTACAATAATGCAATTCAATTTCCTATTGCTTGATTGAAATTAGTTAAAGGGAATTAAGAAATGACATGCAAATATACTTAATTTTACTGTTTCAGTACAGTTTAATAATGATATGAATCAAGATTTTGGTCATTACCATTCGACATATTTGCCTGCTGATGAAAGCATTAGGGATAATCCGAGAAGGTAATAATTTTGTTGATGACATTTAGTTGTTTACTTGAACTTTGTCATGAAACATGCAGTGGAGTGAATATAAAACACGCTGTTGAATAATGTATTTTATTAATTATTATGCGACAACAGGATGACAATTTTCGAGGCAACATACAGAGTTATGATGACAAGACATTTTCGACCAAAGACCCGTTTTTGGAGTGCAGCCAAGAGATTAATTCTGGAGGTTATCTGATTTTGTATAACATTTTTGAGTGTTTATTGATTGGTAATATGTCATTTCAGATTAGGAGAGTTAAAACTCAAGCTATAACACTTCAACCTTGGAATGATGATACACAGAAAAAAGAGTTGAGATGATGAGATAAAAAAAATTATGGAATATGAATTAAAGACAATTTTTAATAGTGATCAAAGGGAGAATATGATTGAAATTGATAATTGGCAGAGGATTCCTACATTAGATGAAGGAGTTGTTAAATTGGTCACGTGGGCAATT
The DNA here is from genome assembly GCA_034686365.1 of Pachymerium ferrugineum. Lineage (NCBI taxonomy): Eukaryota > Metazoa > Arthropoda > Chilopoda > Geophilomorpha > Geophilidae > Pachymerium > Pachymerium ferrugineum. The sequence goes on along the minus strand of JAQGAS010000149.1, from coordinate 4,283 downwards.
ACACTGCCAGTTCAGGTTGCACTTCATTTCACCATTCCAAATTGTTATAAGCAACGTTGGGAAAATTGGTATCTTGCCACTTTTTGCAGTTCAATGTTATGGATTGCTTTCTTTTCTTACATCTTAGTTTGGATGGTAAGATAAAAATTGCACAAACTTAAAATGAGTTGTAATAAAAAAAAAATTGCACTTTCAGGTGACTTTAATAGGGTTCACATGTGGCATTCCTGACAGTGTTATGGGAATTACATTTTTGGCAGCTGGTACAAGTGTACCTGATGCTATTTCTAGTATCATAGTTGCAAGACAAGGTATTTTTGCATGTTTAAATTAAAAAAGTGTTTAATAGTTGTTGCATTAATTGTAGGTCAGGGAGATATGGCTGTATCGAATTCAATCGGCAGCAATGTATTTGACATATTAATTGGATTAGCTGTGCCATGGTTTTTGCAAACTGCAGTTGTTATGCCTGGAACACAGGTTTACTAGAAGAACTAAAATAGTGTAAAACTTTTAATTTTTTTTTTACATTTAGGTCTATATCAATAGTGAAGGGATGTGGTACAATGTTATTCTTCTTTTCTTATCCATAGGTCTAACGGTACCAAATTTTTTTTTGTTTTTAAAAATTAGATGTAATAAATGTTAAACAAATTTGCAGATTCTTGCCATACACTTGAGGCATTGGCAGTTGAGTCCCCAACTCGGGAAAAATTTAATGGTATTATACGTAATATTTATTTTCTTATCCATCCTCACCGAATATAATGTGTTATTTGGTGATGTTAATCCTCCTGAATGTGATGAACCAGTTACGGGTTGATATCAAAACTATCTCTTCTCTTCATATATATCAGTTGGAATACACATTTTAAAGTTGTGTAGTATGTTTAGATCTGATAAAAAGAGACTCGGAACAGTTTACATATTTGTAAAAAATTTGAGATTCGTTATTGTTAATATAAAATTGGACATACAAAAGGTTTAATTTTTAGAAAGCTTTTGACAGCAAATTCTAGATAAATTAGCAAATAGACGTTTTTAAAAATAGTAATGAAATTAGATGAATTAGTATTTCAATCGAATTCTTTATCCATTTACAATTGACAAAACACTGGACCATCACCGTCCTGATATATATCAAAGTTTATTTACAGTTGATGAATTGAAATAGCTCATAAATTTTACAATGTAGTATTAATATTATTCTCTGAATACGTAATAGCTTATTAAGTTTAATGCTGTCTTGTTTGTCATTTATTGCCTACTTATATTTTATGTCAATGTTTTAATTCTGTAATTTTTTAAAAATTAATGACTTTACTTTTATCTGTTTTACTATCGATGTTGTGGCTTAAATATTGTTCATTTATAAATAATTAATTAATTGCGCTGAAAATTCAAACCAGATTGCTCCAATATAAAGTGGCTTAAAAAGTCAACAGTATTACAGAATTATCAATCATGCCGTACAGTATTAAAATTATTGGTACAAATTATTAAAATTGAAACGGCCTTACACTGTTACAAAAGTATAACGATATAGAAAATTAGATCAGTAAAAGTGTGTGAAAAAAAATTTATTTCAAATGTAAATGTTGACTTTACAAACAAACGCGTAAATAGTTTTTTCTTATTTATTCCAACTTGATGGTTTACAATAATGTTATAAAGTCCTTACCAAGGGCACGTTTTTAAATAAAACTATCATCAGCATATCGTGTGTAGTCAACTGTAAATGTTGTAAAGTTTATAAAATTTGAATCTTTCCTTTGTAAATTTGTAAATTTTGTGCTGTGTAGTAAATAAATAGAGAGAGCTTAATCGCATGAAAAATATCGTCTGCTACAATGGTGTAACCAATTAAAAGCTAGCAGGAAATGATGTCATACATTTTACCGGAAGTTTATTTGCAGTGGCTCACAGTAAAGTAAAGTATGTGCTTCGTTTGAACGTATATATTGCTTGTACTGCCTTTCAATTATGATGTCACTAGTATATAAAAGAATAGGATTATTAGCAAGACGAAGTTGCGGTTTAATCCTGCAGAAAGCAAATCGTCGTAAAGCTATTTCAAGCGTATGTGATACACTGATAATACAAGTGCTCAAGTTCGAATCTCAAAATTTTTTCACTTAAAATTTTTTTGCAGATGATGTCAACAGCTGTAGATGACAAACCGAGTTTTCCCGGCTCGAAATCAAAATGGATTGACAAATTAGAGTTTGTTCAATCCGACTTATACGACGGCATTCCAGTTTACCGTGTCATGGACAGAAAAGGCAATATAATTAACGCGTCCGAAGACCCAAAGGTATAGTTAGAACGTTCATTCAAATATATTTCGTTTTATTAATCAGATAAATATTTATGGCAGTTAGATGGCGATTTAATTATAAAAATCTACCAGAAAATGACGTTATTAAACACTATGGACAGAATATTATACGAATCACAACGCCAGGGCCGAATATCATTTTACATGACTAATTACGGTGAAGAAGGTACACACATGGGAAGTGCTGCTGCGTTAAACGACAAAGATTTAGTGTTTGGACAGTACAGAGAAGCCGGTATATTAAAATAAAAGTACTATTTATCAAACCTTATATTTGAATTAATGCAAAAAGGTGTACTCATGTGGCGTGGGTTCACTTTGGATCAATTTATGAACCAGTGTTATAGTAATTGCCAAGATCCGGGAAAAGGAAGGCAAATGCCAGTTCACTATGGAAGCCCTGATCATCATTTCGTTACAATTTCTTCCCCATTAGCTACTCAAATGCCTCAAGGTGATTTAATTATTATTTTATTTACATTTTAAGTACTAACTTTTTAGATTCATTGATAGCTGTTGGGGCTGCTTACGCTTTCAAACGGGCAAATAACGGTTTGTGTGTCATTTGTTATTTTGGAGAGGGTGCAGCTAGTGAAGGCGATGCTCATGCTGCGTTTAATTTCGCAGCAACTTTAGATTGTCCAATTATATTTTTTTGGTTCGTATGTTATTTTTGGTTAAGTCTTTATTTTGAAATTTTGGGTTGTATATTTCAGCCGAAATAACGGATATGCAATATCTACGCCAACTCACGAGCAATACAGAGGGGATGGAATTGCTGGTCGTGGACCTGCGTATGGAATGGCGTCTATACGAGTAGACGGCAATGACGTATTAGCTGTTTATAATGTAACTAAAGCAGCTAGGAGAATTGTAGCCGAAGAGGGTAGACCTGTACTTATTGAAGCTATGACTTATAGGTATTAAAACAGTAAAATTTTATATGTATTAATTAATATACATTGTTTTTGGATAGGATTGGGCATCATAGTACTTCGGATGATAGTACGGCTTACAGATCAGTTGATGAAGTGAGATATTGGGATGAGAAGGATCATCCAATTTCACGTTTTAGACGGTATATGGTGAAACAAAATTTATGGAATGAAGAAAAAGAAAAAGCGTGGAAGGATGAATCGAAAAAACAGGTTTTTGAACACTCTCTTTAAATTGGTCTGATAGGTAATTTCAATGGGGTTTAATAAATAGTCTTACTTTTGTGATAGGTAATGGCATTTTAATTAAGTATTTTAATTTTCTAGATTATGCAATCATTTGCACGAGCTGAAAAGCAGAAAAAGCCTTCGCCAGATCTTTTATTCACTGACGTTTACGACCAAATGCCACCAATGTTGCAAGAGCAGTTGGAGGAAATGCGGACACACGTTCTGCAGCATTCTGACCATTACCCATTAAAATCGTATGACGATATTGGAGCAGTAGATAAGAAACTCTGAACTATTTAAAGAAATTTTAATTACGGTTTGTGCATGGGGAAACAATGAATCAGGTGCACGTGTTGAGCAATAAGTAACACATTGTAATTTAACAGGAGTTTTAAAGTGGAACTTTTCCTATCCTATAAAATTGTGCCAAGGTGATTCTTAATATCAGTAACAAGGCCAGTTTTAAAGTATGTTAATTAAAAATAAAGTATCGTTTGGTAACAATCGTTTTATGTGAACGGTCATGCTATGCTGAATACACCAGTTCTCGTCCGATCACCGAAGTTAAGCAGTAACAGGTCTGGTTAGTACTTGGATGGGTGACTGTCTGAAAATCCCAGGGGCCGTTTGCTTTTTCTTTTTCTTCTATTTTATTAATACGGCAATAATAATAATGAGGTAATATATTTACCGTATAAAAAAGGTATAAAAATGGTATAAAAATGGTATAAAAATGGTATAAAAATGGTATAAAAATGGTATAAAAATGGTATAAAAAT